>PVIU01003470.1:83632-144658 GCA_004026605.1 Ondatra zibethicus
CCCTTTCCTTATTCCACAGATGCCATCATTTCTCAAAGACTTGGAGGGGAGAGGGAGGGAGGGAGGGAGGGAGGGAGGGAGGGAGGGAGGGAGAAGAAGGAAGAGGGAAGGAGGAGGAGAGAGAAAGGACTGTCACCTAAGTTCTCAGTTCAGAATTTGCTGGAAAGGGAAACCCTGCTTTAAATTCAACTTCACAGACACACCAGGCCTGATCTCTCACGTGGTCCAAATTGAACTGAAGCTTTTCTGATACAAAAATCAAGGCTACGCGGCCTCCAGGTGAATGCTTGTTGGTCTCTGGCATTTCAAACAAAGGTTCAGGAGACCCCGTGGTTTCCAAAGTCCTTTTTCCCTTTTGTGTAGACAAGCCGGCCAGTGAGGAAGGTGGAAGCAACTGTATTGTCAATAGCTCGTCTAAAATGAAGAGATACAGGGGGTATTGTGACTCAGGGCTCCTGCTTCTTCTCTTCTTGTGACTCTCCTTGGTGCTTAGGATTTGTTTTCAGTTGATACATGTAGTGGTTTCCTAGGGTAACACTAACTAGGGACTTAAAACAACACAGAACTGCTCCCTCACAGTCTGGGGGGACTGAGGGTCTCAGTGCAGAGCAAACTACAGAACTAGCAAGTGGCCCCATCCAGTCCTCAAGGTCAGAGTGCACAGCACCCTGCCTAGCTGTGCATTTGATTTCCAAGCAGCAGTCCTTCTTCTAGTTCACAATACCCTTGCACTTCTCAGTTTAGACGAGTGTTCATAATACAACTGGTTTCCACCTTCCTCACTGGTCCTGTTAGTCTACACAGAAGGAGAAAGGACTTCGGAAACCATGGGATATCCGAAACTTTGTTCAGAACTCCAGAGACCAAAAAGTACTCACCTAGAGTCCATGTGGCTTTGTTTTTATTTTTTTTTATAACATAAAAGTTTCAGCTCAAAGGCTCTGCAGATCTTTGCTATGATGGACACTGGTGAATCATGTAGGGAACACAGTACCCCCCCTCATCTAGGAGCCGGTCCAGGGGAACTTGGGAGTCAAAATCCATGGAAATTCAGTGCAAGTAGCTTGTGGCATGGTGAATTTTTTCCCAACAACAATGAATTAGGTTTATTATATAAAATTAAAACTGGTTAATACATTATATATGTGTGCATATAAATATTTACAAATGGTATTTTATTTAAAGAAAATTTACATTTGTCTTATATATTTGTGTATTAGTTATAGATAATATGTACCAGTTATATATACTATTTAATATAGAAGAGTAATCTAAAAGCTTTCAGATTAAAGACTAGACTCACATGCAAAAATATAAAAATTTTCAAAAAGATTTTTTAGCTGAAATTCTAAGTCAGTTTCAAGTAAATGAAAATGCTGTTACCTTCAGTGCATGCTGTAAATCGGCCGTTTTCTAAGAACATGCAAGAGCAGTGTCCTAAGGTCATAGCACATAGGTCATTTTTGATGGCCTTGCAGCCTTGGCAGAGTCTCTGGGATTATTCCCACAGATTCTCCCATGGGAACTCCTTCCCATCCCTGCAGGAACCCTGGGCAGATTGTGTTTTCCACCAACCTGCTTCTAACACCATTTCTCCATAGAGATCACGTTAAAAATATATGTTAGTCTCAGTAAAATATATTATTGAGTCTATTTGTCACATGGTCAAAGATAAAGTTGACTTTCTTTTTTGAATAGACAATGCCAACCTTGCCAAGTCTTAGAGTCTTGAGTGGTAGTCGGTGTCCAGGTTTAAGCGAGACAGTCGCAATAAGAGCAGCATACTCTCTGAAAACTTAGAGATGCGTTGGGTCATTTCCCAGCAAGTGTTGAGAGACAGAGCTAGCAGGAAGGTCACTACTTAAAAATCAAATTCAGAGTTCACTGAAGAAAGCACTAAATAGTGTTTGAAAGGTGAATAGAGCTTCCTGGATTTAATGGAAGATTCTAAGTCATTAAGTAATAGACCAATGAAAATAAGGTCAATTTTCTGCCGGGCTCTTCACTTTGCCATTCATTTTACCACCAGGAAGACGAAAACACTTAACCTTGCATCTGTATTTCAGCAGAAGGCAGCAAAGGCAAATAATGTGGACAACCAAGACTAATGTGCAGCATGGTGTGGTTGTGAGAGCTGAGCAAACGTGGTGCTCAGTGCTGCCTGTAGAACTCCCCTTCTGACCCCGCGTTCCATCTTAATCGCTCAACTTCCTCTCAATGCTGTTTTCTGCAGGGTGACCCTCAGACCTATGTCCGCACCCACACATCCCTCTCCATCAGTTCTCTTGTGACCCACAGAAGACAACGACTTTCTCATCTTTTAAATCCTGTGATTGGTTGCCCATCCTTGGAACACAATTTGGCATGACCGTCTTTCTCCTGGTTCATCAAGGAGCACTCTCAGTGACCATCCCGTGCTTTTAACAGCGTGCTTCTTTCTATGCCAGCACCTAATCACTTGCGTTTTGTTCCACCAGGAATCGCCTCCTTAAAATGGTTGGAATCTGGCCCCTTCGCATCATTTAGGTCTCAGGTGTTCCCTGGATGTTCTCAGGGGCTTTCCCTAGTGTGGTTGCCAAAAGGAGTTGCCACCTCATTCCAACAGTCTCTTGTTAGTCCCACAGGAGCTAAATACCATGTGAGGCGGCATTGTTATCCTTTCATGCCAACAGCTCACCCCTGGAGAAGGAATACACAGTGAAGACAGAGACTTTGCCTTCCTCAGTCTGCTGGTTTGTTGTTGTCAGCTTGATGTAAATTATAGTCACCTGGGAAAAGGAGATTTTCGTTGAGGAATTGCCCCCCGCAGAGTGGCTTGTGAGGTCGTGTGTGTGTGTGTGTGTGTGTGTGTGTGTGTGTGTGTGTGTGATTAATGGCGGAAGTGAGAGAGCCCAGCCCACTGTGAGCAGGTGCTGCCTCTTAGTTGCATAAGGGCAGGGGGTCCTGGGTTGCATAATAAAACAGGCTGAACAAACCGTGGAGACCAAGCAGGTAAGCAATGTTCCTCTCTGGTCTCGCTTTAGTTTTCAGGTCCTGCCTCAAAGTTCCTGTCTCGAGTTCTTGCCTTGGCTGCCCTCTACGTTGAACTGTAACCTGGAAGCCAAACAAACCCTACCTTCTCCAAGTTGATTTGGTCAATGTTTTATCATAGCAACAGAAATCAAACTAGGGCACTCGCCGACATACTGTCAGTGTCTAACCTGGAAAATGTGTTCAATAAACACATATAGAGTAAAAAGTTAAAATGTTGACAGTGAGCTTTCAACTTCCTTGCTCTCTCTCTCTCTCTCTCTGTGTGTGTGTGTGTGTGTGTGTGTGTGTGTGTAAAGTATAAAATCTATTTCACTCTGAATGTTTTGTATGTGATGCTATTTATTGTGGTCTAAATGTCTTAGGTGTGGTGGTTTGAATGTCAATGGTCCCCATAGGCTCATAGATTTGAATACTTGGGAGTGGCACCATTTGAAAGGCTTAGGAGGTATGGTCTTGTTGGAGGAGGTCTTTCACTGGGGATATGCTTTAAGGTTTCAAGAAGCTCATGCCAGGAAGGAGTCTCTCTCTCTCTCTCTCTCTCTCTCTCTCTCTCTCTCTCTCTCTCTCTCTCTCTCTCCTCAGCCAGTGGACCAGGATGTAACTCTCAGCTACTTCTCCAGCACCATGTCTTCTTGCATGCTACTGTGTTCTCTACCGTGATGATAGTGGACTAAACCTCTGAACTGTAAGCTAGGCCCAATTAAATGCTTTCTTTTATAAGAGTTGATTTGGTCATTGTATTAGTTACGGTTACTGTTGCTGTGGAGAGACACCGTGACATGGCAACTCTTATAAAAGAAAGCATTTAGTTGGGACTGGCTTACAGTTTCAGAGGTTTAGTCCATTATCATCATGGAAGGATATGGTGGCGTGCAGGATGTCATAGTGCTTGAGAAGGAGCTGAGGGTTCTACATCTTCATCTTCAGGTCATAGGAAGTGAACTGAGTTCCACACTGGGCATAGGTTGAGCATAGGAGACCTCAAAGGCCATCCACACAGTAACACTCTTCCTCCAACAAGGCCACAACTACTCCAACAAAGCCACACTCCTAATAGTGCCACTCCCTATGGGCACTATGGGGGTCATTTCCTTTCAAATCACCACATTCATGGTGTCTCTACACAGCAATAGAACAGTGACTAAGACAAATGCCTTGGGCTCAAAATACTAAAACAAGTCAGATCTAGTCCTTTGAAAAGTTATAATTTAGTTGGGGAGGTAGGCACATGAGTGGATTTTGTAAAATATATCTAATATAGTATTTATATTTTAAGAATTTGTGAGTATACCACTCAGTGATATTAGGTGCCTTCAAAACGTTTATCTTTATATAAACCTTTTGCTATCCTTCACAGAAGCTATACATCTAAACAATAACTCCATGTCACCTTTCCTCTCGCTCCTGGTGACCTCTGTTGTACTTTCTGTCTCTATGAATGTGCCTATCCTAAGCCCTTCATGGAGTCATACAATATTTGTCCCTCTGTGACTGGCTTAGTTTGCTTGAAATAATTCCTTCAAGAATTATCCATGAACTAAGAGGTTTCAAACTCCTTTTCCCTAGAAGAATAGTAGTCTATCATAGACACAATATTTTCTTTATCCATTTACCTGGTGATAAGTGCCTGGGTTTGTTTCTCTCTCTCTCTCTCTCTCTCCCCATCCTTTTCTCCCTCCCTCCCCCCGAATGATGCTACTTTTATGGTTTCAATGTGGAATGTTTGAATACTTGTTCCCCAGTTGGTAGCATTGTTTTGGGAAGCTGTAGCCCCTTAGGAAGTGGGGTCAAGCTAGGTCATTGAGGCTGATGGTCACTGGTTATAGTTGAGTCCACTTCCCGCTCGAATCCTCTCTTCTTTTTGGTCAACATTGCAAGAAACTTCCATTGCAGACTTCTGTCACTTCGCCTGGTCATACCAGCTGTTATGCCTCCAGTCACACAAGAGACCCTCTGAATCATGGGCCAAAAGAAGTCCTTACTCCATTAAGTTGCTTCTGTGAGGTGTTCTGTCACAGTGCCCAAACATGTGTACAGACATCAGTCTGAGGTCTTTCTCTCAAGTCTTTTTGATTCGTGCAAAAGCACAAATCATAAGTTTAGCTTTCGGAGGAGGCAAGCTGGTTTCCACAGCACGTGCAGCAGTTTAGATCTCAGCCATAACATTATGATCTTTAGCAGTGCATCTGAACTCACTTTGTTTCTTCCTTATGTTTGTCTCATGCACCTGTCCACCAAGTCCCTTGAGCTCTTATAGAAAATGATTCTGGTACTATGCTGTCCTGGCTAGTTTTATGTCAACTTGACACAGACTAAAGTCATTTGAGAAGGGAACATCAGTTAAGAAAATGCCACCATAAGAATGGGCTGTAGGCAAACCTGTAAGGCAGTTTCTTAACTAGAGATTGATGGGGGACTGCCCAGCCCATTGTAGATGGTGCCATCCCTGGGCTGGTGGTCCTGGGTTCTCTAAGAAAGCAGGCTGAACAAGCCAGGAGGAGCAAGCCAGTAAGCAGCACCCCTCCATGGCCTCTGCATCAGCTCCTGCCTCCAGGTTTCTGCCCTGTTTGAGTTCCTGTCGTGACTTCCTTCAATGATGGACTGTGATGTGGAAGTGTAAGCCAAATAAACTCTTTCTTCTCCAACATTTTTATGGTCATGGTGTTTCATCAAAGCATATGCTTTTGATGATAGTCATTCCAGAAAGTATGGAGTAAATTAGGTGTTCACAATTCAATTTTGCTGTGGACAAAATGAGAGAAGTGGATTGGATGCTGCCAATACTTTATAAAGTGGAACATGAAGAAATCTGTCACAGTAAGGCTAAACTTTCAGATATTTTATACAAAAGATTATGTAGTCTCCTCTGTCTATAGCCACATAACTTTCTTTGTACTAATGGTTCTCTTTCCAATATGGTTGGTAGAGAAGAACACAAATTGCAACAGGAACTAATGACATTGACTGGTTATATGAAACCCAATTCCTGGTCTCTTTAGTACCACACCTGAATTCACTGTGTTTCTTCAACCCTTTGATCTCTAGTATGAAGATATTGCTTGTGATGTTAACTCAGATTCTAACACTCGAAGTACATTCTACTTACAGTTGAACTATATGAAGTGTTTAGACATTTTAGAGCCTAAAAGATATTCCTGGTAGAAGAGGAGTCGTATGTAAAAATTAGTGTGGGCGTAATTGTAACATTCCCATTTAACATATGAAGGAACTGAGGTGGTATTGGCAGGATAGTAAGGAAAGTAAAAAAAAAAAAGAAAGAAAGAAAAGAAAGAAAGAAAGAAAGAAAGAAAGAAAGAAAGAAAGAAAAGAAAGTGCTTCTGTGGAAACCAATTCAGGTTCTGGACCAAGATGCCCTGAAGGTATCTCCCTTAGAATGAAGGTAGCCCCCACATTCTAAGAGAAGTGATGTTTGGGATCTTGCTTCTGTGATGCCAGAAGTGGGTCACTCACTGGCTTGGATGAGACCATGGCAACAACAGCAGCAGAGGAGAGATGTAAGGGCTCGTGAAGGGTTGCTGAACCCCGACCTCACTTTTTTGGTGTGCTGTCTCAGCCAACTGACCTCTGTCTGTGGATTTCAGATCCCAGAGCAGTGTAGATGGATGTTTCTTTGGGCCACCAGCTCATTTTTAAAAAAGACACAGAGGCTTATTATTAATTATGAAAGCTTGCCTATAGCTTAGGCTTGTCTCACTAGCTCTTAGAACTTAAATTAACCCATTTCTATTCATCTACATGCTGCCACATAGCCTGTGGCTTTTACCTCTCTGCCTGCATGTCTTGCTCCCTCTGCGTACGACTGGTGGTGACTCTGTCTTTCTTCTTCCCCAAGACTTCTCTATCCCAAGAAGTCCCACCTAACCTCTTCCTGTCTAGCTATTGGCCATTTATCTCTTTATTAAACCAATCCCGGTGACACACTTGCACACAGTATAAAGGAAAACTCTTCAAAAGAGTAGAGGAAAGAGAATGGAGACCACATTTCACAGTGATCTTGCAGAATCATGGCGCAAGTACTCAACATGACCTTCAGCTCACAGACGTGCTCAATAAACAAGATTATTACCATTATTATTGGGATCAAGTGAAGTGTTTATCTAGTTATTCTTTATCAATAAAAAATCAAGAGTCAGATATCAGGGTAAGAATCTGAAAGATCAGAGAAGCAAGGAGCAGCCACCAGTGACTTCCTCTTCTGTTCCTTCCTTCAAAGGAGCTGAGATCCTATCTCAGCCCCGCCTTACCAGTTCCTGTCTCCTATCTATCCACAGTCCTCCAAATCTCTATGGTTAATCTTGGTCAGGTAGTGGCTAGCTCGGCCCTCTGACTCAAAGCAAGCTTTATTTTCAGAATGAAATCAAAATATCACACTACAGTTAAGTGACACAGAAGATGCCTGACCTATGATGGATTGACTACCATGGGAGGTGTAGGAGCAGAGTGGACGACCTGGGACTGCCTACTTCAGGGTCCATATTTCCCAAGCAAGCTTAAGGAATGGGAAAGGCAAGGGGTAGCTCCTCTCAGCCGGAGCTCTGCAATACGATTCCTGCCTGGTCTTTCTGGCTCCACCTGCTGCACCGAAGTGGTACTTCTTTATTCTAAAAGCTCGGATAGCTTTGTGTGGCCTGATTTGCCTTTTAATCTGTGATTATGCTTGTTTTCCACCTCTGCTGGCTAGTTTTAGGTCAACTTGACCCAGGCTAGAGTCATCTGAGATAAGGGAACCCCAGTTGAGAAAATGCCTCTATAAGATCACATGGTAGGCAAGCCTGTGGGGGCATTTTCTTGATTAGCAATTGTGGCGTGGGGGCAGTGCCATCCCTGGGCTGGTGGTCCTGAGTTCAATATGAAAGCAGACTGAGCAAGCCATAGGAGACGAGCCAGTAAGTAGCACCCCTCCATGGTCTCTGCATCAGATTCCTGCCCGGCTTGAGCTCTTGTTCTGACTTCCTTTAGTAATGGATTACAGTGTGGAAGTGTAAGGCACATAAACCCACCTTGCTTTTGGTCATGGTGTTTCATCGTAGCAACAGCAAACGTAAGACAGAAGCTGGTGTCAAGAGAGTGACATATTGCGGTGACAGACCTGACCGTATTGCTCTGGGGAGGATTGCAGAAGGACTCTGAAACTTTGGCCTAGAAAAGCCATTGGGTGTTGAGAATTTAGTGGGATGTTCTACAGGATCTTAGAAGATAAGAACGCTGAAAGCAATGCAGACGATGGAGGTCTGGCATGTGAAGTTTCAGAGGGAAGCAAAGACTCTACTGTCTTCTGATCAGCTGGAGCTGAAGAATTGGCTGTGATTAACAAGAGACCAGAAACACTAAAATCAAACCTTTTTTTTTTCTGGGACAGTGAGTGCTGGTCAGCTGGGGCTGAAGAGTCAGCTGTGATTAAGAAGAGGCCACACATGCCAGTTGTATTTAGAGGTGGTTAATGCTGTACCCTGGGCTGGCAGCCAGGCTTGACCATGAGTAAGAGTCACCCTGATGGTACTGGTTTTGAAGGCATGAAGGGGTCGTGGGGAAACGCTGAGGCTTGGCACTGTGAGAGGCCGGGAGAGGCCACTGTTGAAAGTGCAGCCCAGTTGCAGCAGAGACCTCAGCATGTTGAGATGCAGAACCATGGTACTAGGACTAAGAACATCAGCAGCAGTGGAGTGGAGGTGACCCAAGCTCGGAAGACAAACTGTGTGTACTGCAGAGGGCAGAGCTACAGATGTGGTTCAGGCCCATGGAGGAGCCCAGAAGATTGTAAGTAAATCCTAGAGATTGAACGTTGAATTATTTACACCGTTGGCATTTGGTTTTGCTTTGTTCAAATTGTGACTGTGCCCTGGTTCTTCCCTCTTCAAGTAAGAAAGTATTTAACTGATAGTTGATTTTCTAGGAGCCCACAGTGAGAGTCTTTGAATTTTTTAAAGAGACTTTGGGTATTTACAGAGACTGGGATTTGAAAGTTTTGGAATTGGTAAAGACCATGGGACTTTTAAGTGTGTAGTATGTTTTATACTTGTGATATTTATTAATCTGAAATCTTAGGGATGAACCACACAAAGGAGAGGCTACGTCTTAAAGTGTTGTATGTCAAGTTGACAAGGTGCTGATGGTACAGGCTAGTTTTGTGTCAGCTTGTCACAGGCTAGAGGGAGTCATTTGAGAGGAGAAAATGCCTTGTAAGATTGGACTGTAGATAAGCCTGTAGGGCATTTTCTTAATTAGTGATTGATGTGGGAGGTCCCAGCCTATGGAGAGTGGGGTCATTCCTGGGCTGGTGGTCCTGGGTTCTTTAAGAAAGCAGGCTGAGCAAGCCATAGGGAATAAGTCAGTAAGCAGCCCCCCTCCATGGCCTCTGCATCAGCTCCTGCCTCCAGGTTCCTGCCCTGCTTGAGTTCCTGTTCTGATTTCTCGGTGATTGACTGTGATGTGGAAGTATAGGC
This sequence comes from Ondatra zibethicus, assembly GCA_004026605.1. Lineage (NCBI taxonomy): Eukaryota > Metazoa > Chordata > Mammalia > Rodentia > Cricetidae > Ondatra > Ondatra zibethicus. The sequence goes on from PVIU01003470.1 coordinate 93,130, forward strand.
CAAATAAACCCTGTTTTCCCCAACTTGCTTTTTGGTCATGGTATTTTATCACAGCCATAGTGACTGTAACTAAGACGCCACCTAAACACATCTTACATCAATAGTAATTGGGTCATGATGGTGTCCCAGATGAATGCAGGAGTGAGGCATTACTCAGTGTCACCCAGGGAGTGGCTGTGGTGCTTCTGTTACTTGCTTTTGCTTCGGTGAAACGGATTATCAGTTAGATATCAGACCACAAGCAGTATGTGGTCACTAGGCAATAGAGAATTCACGTTATGGCGCAGAGAGTCTGAGGGGTCTAGAAGCTTCCCTGGCTTTCTTTTGGGCTCTCTCTCCTGTCCTCATTGTCGTCAGGGAAGTTTCTGTCAACCTGCTCCTTCCCATAAGGTCCACAAGGTAGGTAGTTATATGAAGAAACCTTTGGTGGTGTTCCTCCACTTGCCACAAGGGGTCAGCACATCTCAGGGAGTAAAATACACTGGACCTGGGCACCTGTTCTTTCGTCACTAAATTAGGGTGGGAAGGGGCAAGAGACCATGAAGAAAATTGCTACTGTCTTAAAACACTCCCCACGCCAGGGTGCCTGAGCTGCACCGTACCCCCAAATCCTTCCAGCTTGGCACGTATGTACCAGGAACAGCCTGCAGGGACTCCGTCATTTTGGCTACTGAAATAATTTATGCTCAGGACCATAAGTTATTCATAGGTAAAAACGAGGATGGTTGTGTAACCACCTCACAGAAGGACATATAAGGGAGCAAGCTTCCTTTCTTTATAAAGTTAGCCCTGTACTCTCAAGAGCAGAGCGTCAGTGACTTTACCCTCTGCTAGAGACGCCACTGGATGCCACCTCTCATTGCGCTTCTGCTGGCCACCTAATAATTAGGTTTTTATTGACTGCCACTAATGGGATTTGTCTCTTAGAGTAAAAGAAGGCACATAGAGGGAACGTGTGCTGGGTTAAAGAAAGTTTTCTGGTGTCTCTTTTGGAACATCCTGGTACATTTCTCTACGGAGGTGACCTGAGACACAGCTCATACCTGACAATGGCACTGGGACACAGAAGCCGGAGAACTGAGTAGTTCTTTGTAGTGGTTTGCTCCCTACAATTTATGTCTTGTTCCAGGAAAAGGAGGTGGATGAGGAAAGGAGGGGAGGAGGGAATGCTCCAAAGGTGTCTGTCTGTTGGGGTTGGGATAATGGGATGTAGCCTCCCAAGAGAGGGATTTCAAAGCTTCAGGTCTGCACTCCCACTCCTCACCCCTCACCCAACACAGAGTTTGCTCACTGCCAAAGCTGAATAACATTCTGGCCTGCACCCCTACTCCCCACCTCTCACCCAACAAGGAGTTTGCCCACTGCCCTTTGTACTGGAGCTGAATAACGTTCTTTGGCTAGAAGGCATCATTCCAGTCTCTGCCCTGTAGCCTGTTGGAGCTCCCTCTTTCTTATTCTTTACGGACACGTGGCAACATTCAGGGCATACCCAGGTAGTCTAGTATGGTCTTCATGTCCCAGGATCCCTTGCATATGATGCCTACAAAGACTTTCTCCCACGAGGTAACATTGTAGGTTTCACGGAAGAGGACAGGGTGTTTTGGGGGAACTGTATTTTAGTTATGGCAGTGGAGAGTGGAGACTCTGATTTATACCTAGACTTGGAACCTAGCAGACAAGAAGGGAAATCACCTGAGCAGAGACTGTGCCAGCACCTCCCCTTCTCTGCCAAACAGGGCATGCTCAGAGCATTGCAAAGGCCTTTGAGCTCAGCAAGCACTGAACGGGAGAAGTGTTGGAGACACAGAAGATATCCCCAGAGGTGCTCAAGGTCTGCGAAATGAAGGAAGAAACATCCCGAGGAAGAGGGCTGGGCAGAGATTTCTTCTACTACTTCCCTCCGCCGCGAGCTGGAAGCAGCTGCAGACGGCGTGTGTGCCATGGCTGTGACTCCATTGCAGCCCAACTTCCCTGCTAGGAACAGCATAAAACCCTGGCACCACAGACAAGACAAACATCCCACAATTCTGAAAGGGCTACTATTTCCCATTGGTGCATGAGAAATGAAGTGAATTGAAAAATAACTATGGAATACAGATGAAAGAAAAGCCTAACTATTAGGACTGGTACATAGTTACACTTGTGTGTGTAGGAATGTGTTGACTACATGTATGTACATGCAACACATGCAAGCAGAATAGAGTGTCAGACTCCGGAAGTGGAGTTATGGATGGCCATGGACAACTGTGGGAGGGGGTGGGGAATCAGACCCAGCTCCTCTGCAAAAGCAACAAGTGCTCTTAACCATGGTTGTGGTTTTTAACCATTTTAAAAATTTCCTTTTTTTGTCTTAGTCTTCTCTCATACAATACATTGCAGTTCCCCCTCCACTCCTCCCAGTGCCCACCACTACGTCCCCTCTCCCCCAGATCCCCCCACTTCTCTTCCTTTCTCTTCATAAAAGAGCAGGCCTCCCAGGGATAGCAACTGAACATGGTGCATCCCCTCATATCCAGGCAGGGCGAGGCAACTCAGTAGAAGGAAAAGGGTCCCAAGGGCAGGTAAAAGAGTCAGAGACACCCCCAGTCCCACTGTTAGGAATCCTACAAACACACCGTCTTTACAGAGGACCTATCCCAGACCCCTTCAGGCTCCCTATTGTCACTTCAGTCCCTGTGAGTCTCGCTTAGTTGATTCTGTGGGCCAAAGCCACAGATTCTTAAGACAGGTCCCTTGGAGAAGCAGGCGTCAAGGTGGAATTCTATGTGCACTAGAATGACTGGAGGACAGACATGGGGACAAAGGAGGAAACAGGTGCAGGAGGAAAAGGCCAGCAGAGCCTGTGGCAGCTGTGGCATGACAGAAAGAAAGGAGGAGGGAACGCTGGAAGTCAGGACTCTCAGTCTACGTAGCAGCTCCAAGTCTTAGGTTGGCTGTCGGAGCCTCCACACAAATACTGACCACCCCAGGATCCCCACACTGAGCAGGAGCAAGTGGCCTGGCTCCCACATTCCTCCCTGCTCAGTTACTCCCTGAGCTCAGACTGAGAGAAAGATGACCTCAGCATGCAAGTCTCAGTGAGTCAAAGGTGTGGCAGGTGTTGCCCGTCTCCCAGCTGTACTTCTTGTATTGGATTTCAGCATCTTCCAGTGATGCGATGCTCTTTAGGAGAGTTAACATAATTATCCAATCATTTAGTTAAAAGCATGTCAAAGGGCCTGCGGAGAGATCGGTCCAGTGCCTGCCCTGCAGGGGTAAGGACCAGCATTCAGAGCTCCAGAAATCAGGTAGAAGTTGGTGTGGGCTCTGTGCCCAACACAGGGGAAAGCAGAGATGGGCAGATCCTTGGGGCTCGTTGACCAACAAGCATAGAAAGATGGAGGAACTCCAGCTTCCGTGAGAAATCCTGTCTTGAAAAATAAGATGGAAGCGATGAAGAAAGGAAGCCAGAGCTGACTTCCATATTCACACGGCTGCATGCACAAGCAAGCATGTACATACACCATAGAGACAAATAAATGCCATGCCAGATAATAAATATAGAGCATGTAGATTTTTACTTAGGAGCTGAAGGTAGAAGACAGAGATGGATTAGATCAGCGGCTCTCAACCTGTGGGTTGCCATCCCTTTGGCAAACCTCTATCTCCAAATATATTTACAGTATGATTCATAAGAGTAGCAAAATGACAGTTATGAAGGAGCAACAAAAATAATTTTATGGTTGGGGTCACCACAACGTGAGGGTGGTGGCATATTAATCACCCTCATGTATTGACATGAATAATACATGTAATACTCTGCATTAAAGGGTTGCAGCATTAGGAAGGTTGAGGACCACTGAATTAGGTGAAGAGGTGATTGGTTTACAGGACAGCTCAAATTCTGAATCTTTTGAACATTTTGGAGCCTCAGGTTTTTTCTTGTGTAAAATGCCATCAAATATGATCTTCTTCCTTAGGAGTCCCAAAGCAAAACTAGAATCTGGGGTGTCCAATCCCCATCTCTGCTTCTGGCAGGCAAGCTAGTCCTGTAATCTCTTCCTTACAGGAGAAGGGGCACTACCACCGGATCATCGGGGGTCAGTTCATGCTGTTTCCCCACAGGCTTTGCTGTGATGCTCAGTAGTAAGGGATTAAAATGAGCCACCAAGGGAGAAAGTACAAGATGTTGACTATAAGACTGATCGAGGGTTGAGACTGTAGCTCAGTGATACAGTGCTTGCCCAGCATACACAAAGCCGTGGGTCCACACCCAGTACTACCACAATATTTTAAAAGAAGCCAATTATCACTGTCAATAGTTAGAGATCCCATACAACTCCTAACCCCCGTTACAACAGTGTACAGGTGGGGTATCTCACAGCCAGCAGTGTCACAGTTCCCTGAGCACCCTGTAAGTCCTTCCTTTGCCCTGGCCAGCTCTCAGGCAATTCATGACGTTCTAGTGTTCTTGGTTCTCCTGAGACTACAACTCCTGCTGGCTGCCAGCTCCAATCACTGAAGGGGAAGTTTGTATTTTAATTTCTTACATTGCTCCTGCAGAGATGTCACTTGTCACACTTAATTGAGTCCCTAATGCCCTTTATATTTAAGTCCCATCATGAGGTGCCATACAACAGCGAGGAGAAAATGATCCAATGAGGCTGAGGTGGTCCTGTGGACAGTAGTCCGTGGTGAGTGAATTGGTCACACAAGCATCTCCCAGCACTGGTTTTTCTTGTCCACTCTGGAACCCTTGGCAGTTTCCCCTGCTTTCAGCTGAGCTGTCGACTTCTGATGACCATTTCCACCACTTATCTCACTAATTAGTCATGCCATGCCTCTGCTTTGCGTCCTTTAAAGTGCGTGATTCAGAGGAGGATGGAGAAGTCACCTTGAGCAAACCGAGTAGGTGGGTGCCCACAGAACCTGAGATTCTGTTATTCTAATGAATGTCCAGGCAATCCTGTTGTGCCCTTGCCTGGGTACACTTGGGCTGGCAAAGCTGTAAAACCCTTGATTTGCTTTTGCAAGGGATTATGTAATCATAATCTTTTTTTACAAAAAAAAAAATTTTTTATAATGAATATCCACTTCACACATAACAAGGTGTAGGGTACGGCTCTGGTTCCTCGCCTCCCTGAACACCCTGTTAGTTCTCGTGTCAGTGTGAAGCCCCAGGATATCTTGCTGGGGACACTTTACAAGGCAATTAGACTCACACACATAGTCGAAACAAAACACACAGCTCTGGGGAAGTGATGGCAGCGGCCCCAGCAACCGTGGGCGAGCTTGCACACACAGGCAGTGTGCACCCTGTGCGTGTCTGTGGGTCACATGCACTCCTGGAGCACAGCAACTGGGAATGCTTGAGATTAGAGGATGGGTTCCAAGTTTAGAGAGTGCAGAGATGTGAAGAGGCGAAAGGTCTTAGAATCGGTGCTAAATGCCAAGCCGTTCATTCTTTCCGCTTCTCGTGCTTCCTGCTTTCCAGCTTCCTTCTCAACTTGATTGGATGGTGGAGTTAACTGACTTTGGGTTTTTAGGGAGTGAATTATGTGCCCCACCCTGCTCTATCCAGATTTCTGCCTGAGTCATAGGGACGGCGCTCACCTAAGAACTAGTTGGAGATTCTCCGTCCTGAGGCTGCCTGTCACTTTCCAGCCAAGACACTTATCAGCTCCCTCAGAAGCCCCTGAGTTATATTTCTCTCTGGATACTTCCCTGGCACCGCAGGGCCTTCTGGGAGCTACTGAAGTGAGTGTCCTGCTGGGATGTGATGCTCATTGCTTTAGTAATGTGCTGAGCCCGGTACGTGATGATTGCCTGGAGAAAGTTGATGGAGTGCTTTGCAGCGATAAGCCACATGGGTCAGTGATGCCCTCAATTCTCCAGTGAGAGAGGATGGCTGGCTCCAAGGAGACTGAGTTGCACTGTGCTTCACATAACTGGAGGAGGGGAAGCAGGAGTGGCAATTCCCACTAGTTTTATCAGGAATTTTTCTCACAACTCGCCCAGAGCACAATATCACTGGAAAGGGGAGACAACATAAATAAACATGGGAAGAATTTAAATCACTTACATAGCTCCCCAAATATTTTCCATATAGAAACATTTCAGTTTCCAGGATTTTTTTTCCCAATTGTTTTATTGTTCTAAAGTACACAGATAACATTTATTGTTGAAACCATTCTTAAATAAACAGTTCAGTGATGCAAAAATATTTATAATGTTGTGTAGCCATCATCACCATCCACCTTTGTAAAATTTTTTTATCTGATAAACTGATGTTCAAAACCTATTAATAATAGCACCTTCCTTTCCCTTTATCCCTGGCAAACATCATTCCACTGTCTGATATAATTGTCTTTTCCAAAAGAAATATTTAATTTAGAGAATGATATAACTGAACATTTTTATAAATGTTTAGAATTTGGGAGATTGGCATAATAATTGTTCATCTTAATTGGGTGCAGTGTGATATTTTAACTTATGCACTGATCTAATCAGGGTGATTAGCAGCTCCCTGTCCTTATTATTTATTTATCTCTGGAAGCTTGCAAGAGGAACCTCTTCCTCTAGCTTTAACTTTAGAACTCAGGATGCTGCGTCTTCAAGGACGACCAGACAATGAGTCTGGCTTCAAATTTCTATAACATGACTGAAACACTCATCTGGTTAAGACAGGCTAATCTTATAGAGAAACCAAACCACTCAGCATCCAGTCACCCAATGCCTGGCATCTAATGCCCCATACCAGATATTCAAAGTATAAGGAAAACATGATCCTCTATGAGTCAAAACTGACTCAGAACTGAGAGGTGTTAGTGTCAGCAGCAAGCACATTGGCATAGATACTCTTCTTATCGCTGTGACAACATACACGGCAGAGGTAAAAGAGGAGAGTTTCATTTTGGCTCACAGTCTTGGAGGTATTGACTCGATCATGGTGGGGCATAGATACTGTGGGGGGGTGGCTTGACATGTGGTGTCTTCATCTTAGTGGATCAGAAATCAAAAAACAGACTAAAAATCAGATTAGGTCATAAACCTTAAAGTCCCACATCCCCCAGGACCAACATGTAGCAAACAGGCCTCATGTCCCTAAGAGTTCCATCACATAATGCATCTGCACCAGCTGTCTCCCCCATTGAGTCTGCAGATCAACACCATAACAGTTATTACAACTGTTTTTCAAAAAGGTAGGTATAGATAAAAGATCATTTCAAAAACCATACTCAAATTGAACTTGTATGGATGAAAACTACAGTGGCTGAAAGGAAAAATAAACCATGAGAGTAGTCATAGATTAAATATCACATAAGCACTAGATTTAAAAGTTTGGGGTTGTGGTTAGAAATACCATCCAGACATTAAACAGGGTGCCAATTGCAAGATTCACTCTAGAAAAAAAAAAAGGCAAAATATAGATGCTGTGGGAGCACATTCTGCTCCTTCAGCCAATAGTATTTAAGATGCCAGCCCACTTGGGCGTGGTCTCTTATACTATAAATGCAGCTGTAAAGCATGTGCTTTCTCGCTTCCAGCTGCTGGACTCTGTTCCTGTTCCCAATCATGCAGAGGACTGTTATCTAGGACTGTGATCTGTAAGTCTCCCCTAAATAAATAACCCTTTATTATTCATAATTCTGAACTAGTGTGGGATTATTTTGTGACTTCTGCCATCATACAGATGTTTTCAAATGCAGGAAAACTAGAAAACTTCACCAGTAAGCCTATAGTACAAAAGCTTTTAAAGGAAATCATCTAAGCAGATGCAGACTTCTTCAAACAACACGTCCTCGTGTGTACTTCATATGACTCCACAGTTTCTGACTGACAGGCAAATGAGACACTGGAAGGCTGAAGGTGGGAACCCACAGCTAGCTGTCTCTGTCTATGATGTGCACCCTGGGAAGAGGGCACACAGTCCTCATCTCTTATAAAAGAGATTCTAATAGAATCTTTCCAGCACAGAGCATTGCTCGAGGGTAATTATATTATAAGCACTGATGGGAATTATAATCGCAATTATACCAATTTCAGTATTTACTGCCCAGGGTTGCAAGCACTTGAGCAATTAGAATTTATTAAATGTAGCTACTTACACATACCTCTGCTTTAGAAACACTACTTCCTATGGTATTTACTTTTAAAATGTCCAATAAGACATATATTCTTACAGAAGGCTTTTTGTGTCTACTTTTCTGTGACAGAATAAAAAAGGGAAACGTGTCTCGTGTCTGGTTTTACCCATCTACCAGATAACCAGGCCTCTGTGATGCTCCTGAAAAAGATTTCAGAGAATGTTTTCTGCAGAAACTCCCCAGGCCTGACCCAGAACTCTGATAGGATTTGCTCGTATCCTACGTGGCAGCAAATAAGAAAGCTGGTCACTTGAGAAGACAGAGGACGACAATTAGCACAGGAACTTAGGCATCTACAAGATTTCTTTATACTGTTCAAATTTATTTGGCTAATCATACTCTAATATTTCACATAGGGGTAGAACTAGGTGGAGGTGGATTCGAATGTTTACCTTATTGTCACAGTAAAATGAACCACGGAAGTGCCCTGGCTTGCCCCAAGTCCTTACATTTTCTTGCCCCAACTTTCCTACCTTCCTAGGTCCAGGTCCTCATGCTGGGCTGAGCTTCCCAGAGACCTCCCTGTGGTGCTCATCAAGATGCTGACAGTGGAGGCTAATGGATCTCTCAGGTGTCAGTGGCCCCCTTTCTTCACGGCCTGGAGCCCCTGGCTCACCTACTAGAGAAGATAAAGGATTTGTCAGTTGTCCTGTGGCTGCCTGTGGGGTTCAGGTGGGAGGTGTAGTGATGCCTGGGAAGGAAATTGTAACCCTCTTATTGATGATTCCTTTGTGATGCTCTTATTTTCTTTAGCTTTGGCTGTTGCTGCTGCTTGAGAACGCTGTTCCTGTATATGTATTGTGATCAACCTCCTCCCACTTATCCTTCCCTCCAGCCCCTCCCCATCCACCTCCATGACCACGTCCCCATTCTGCTTTCATGTGCTCGTTTTTGTTTTAATCCATTGTGTCCGTTTAATGCTATCAGTATGTGTAAAGGTCATAGGATCATATACTGGAACGTGAACAGGCTTTCGATGGCTGTGTCACTGAAGAAAGCGCTCTCTCTCTCTCTCTCTCTCTCTCTCTCTCTCTCTCTGTGTGTGTGTGTGTGTATGTCTGTCTCAGTTTGCCTGTCTGTCTCTGTCTGTCTGTCTGTCTGTCTCGGTCTGTCTTTCTCTGTCCTAGCAGCCATAAGCTGTCAATAGCTCCCTTGGTTAAGGAACGTCACGTGCACCTCATGCATCTCTGGAGATTTTTGTCTTGTTCGATTTTGTACTGGTATTTTACACACAGGCACAGCTACTGGAGTCTGTGTGTCATGCCTGAAAACACCATTTTGCAGCAGATGTCGGCTGCCTCTGGCTCTCACAGTCTGCCCGCCCCTTCTTCCAGGATGATTCTTGAGCCTTGGGAGCACACAGAGTGATGCAGATGTTCTGCTGAGGGCTGAGCTTTCTACAGTCTCTTATTTTCTACATGTTGACCAGACCAGCCATGGGTCTCCTTGTTAGACAGCCATCTGCCACAAAATGAAGCTTCGCTGATGAGGACTGAGAGACGTTCTAATCTATGGTTATAAAGGTAAGTTTGTAGTAGGGAGGCTTAATACTTTGTCTGATTAGCAGAATAAGCATAAGAGATTGCTTTTTAGACCCTCTGACCTACCCAGCCACAGGTTCTCGACCCAGTTAATGGTACCAGGCATGAGTTCCATTTTGTGGAGTAAGGTTTTAAATCCAAACTGAAAATGGGTGGTGACTCCCATAACACTTGTACAACTGTTGCACCAGTGGGCATATGTGGCCACTATAGCAGCTCATAGGGCTTACAGCTTGGTAAGACTATTGAACTTTTTTCTCCTCCAATAGCATAAAGAGAACTTTCCAGTACTATGAAAACTATTACGTAGAGATAGAGCTTCCAGGTTAGTCCCAACTTGATTTCTCCATGTTCCACAACTCAAGTATGTGGTGCCTTCAGCAAGAAGGTCTTAGCATCAGGTTTTCTAAGGTTAATCCAGATCTGTGATTATTTCCTGTAATGCCTGTTGGGGTCTATAGATCAACAGCTTGGAAGGAGGTAACCAAAATCTGGTCCTGGGATTTTTGTTTGGTAGCTTATGAAATCCCAATGTCTGGGATAGGCATTGGCCTCTCTATGGTAGGGTAACTCTGACTGAAATTCCTTTGACAAATGTATCTGTTTCTATTTTAGAAAGCTTTTACTGAAGCAGGTTTCCATATGGCATTTTCAAAGGTCTTTACTGTTAGTTACTCTTAGTTATCTCTTCCCAAATTCTCCCTCTACCCTACCTTCCCACACTCTTTATCATTGAACCCTTCCTGTTCCACTGTGGAATAATCCTTCTGTACACTGTGAATATGTATTATTCTCATTGGTTAATAAGAAGCTAAGAGGTCAGTAGCCAGACAGGAAGTATAGGCAGGACACCAGACACAGAGGACTCTAGGAGGAGAAAGGGTGGTGTTAGGAGAGACAACAGCCAGCGGCTGAGCAAGCAGGATGAATAGAAAATGTGGTAACAAGCCATGAACCACAGGCAAAGCATAGATAATAAATATTGGTTAATTTAAATGTAAGAGTTAGCTAATAACAAGTTATATTAAGCCTCTGTGTCGGTTACTTGGAAGCAGCTCCCAAGATAGGAAAACTCTACCTACACTGTTCTATTATTCCTCTTTCTCTTTCATGCTGCCTGTGTTCCATCCTGCCTCCTTTGAAATCCCCTACCATTGCCCTTACTACTTTTTGGGTATCTATGGGTCAGAAAATTTAAACTGTATCTAAAGATTCAAAGCTAGCATGCACGTGTGAGAGAGAATACTTAATTTTTGTCTTCCTGGATCTGGTTACCTCACTCAGGGCAACTGATACCAGGTCCATCCATTTACATGAAGTTTCATTGTCTGACTTTTGTCTTATGGATGAATGAAATCCCACTGTGTATGTGTGCTACATTTTCATTATCTCTTTGTCCATGGATGAATATCTAGGCTGTTTTCACTTCTGGCTCCTAAGAACAGAGCAGCAATGGACATGGATGAGAACGTATTTCCATAGTAGGATACAGAACCCTTTGGGTGTATGTCCAGCAGGGGGATAACTCAATCATACGATAGATCTGACTTTACCCTTCCGAGGACCCTTCACACTGATTTCCACAGGGGCATCACCCTTTGCCTTCCAACCAGCAAGGATATATGCTCTTTTTTGCTCCTTAGGCTTCACAGTATGCATGATATATCAATTACAACAATACACATATGCAATTAGTAAATACATACGTTTAATTACAAATACGTCTAAAAGTCTTGCATGTCATACTAGTGATTTGGTTTTGGAAGCCTATACACAATGGCATATACCACGCAGTATAAGAATGAGACAGGCTGTATTTTTTTTTTAAATTTTCCCTCTTTTTATCCCCTTTTGTCTGAGAAATTTTTATTTCTCTGAGTATTTAAGTGTATAAAGTAGATATTCAAAGCAAAGGTTTATTGATAATGAAATGCACTTAGAAACAATTATTTGGCATACTTCTAATTTTACCATTCATTAACGATGGGAGCAAAGCTGCCTAGTAATAAGAGGGAGGCATGTACTTGTTTTTGCACAAAGAATTAAATTTTGGCTGAGCATTTGAGGCTGCAGGAAGCAGAGCATTTTCAATATTTTTCAGAGCTGACTGATGTTTCAGTTTTATAATCATACCCGCTGACAGCGCTGCTTTGCATAAATCCACAGCACAAACGGCCGCTGCGTATTCACAGCTACTTCAGAAATTGTTGGAAATTCTGTCCTAAATTTAAGTCTTGAACTTTTTATGCAACTCAAGCAAGCCCCTTAAACAGCAGTTTTTGAAGTCAAACACTCCAATAGAATGCATTCTCAAAATATACTAACGTGATACCATCTACTAAGGAATGATGGTAAGAAAACATTAAGCGTCTCAGTTTTCTATAATTAAACCACTGTGTTTCTATAAGAGCAGAAAACAAGCACTAAAGTAGAGTAAAAAAAAACTCTTCATGACATCACACGTGATATCCTAGAATCTGGGCTGAAGGATTCAGGCAGCGCTGGTTGGCATCGGGTTGCATGAGGCACGTTTCATGTAACGTGAGCAGCAGGTTGTGTGTTCAGAACCCGGGCTGCAGGGAAGCTGTGTGCAGTAACTGCTGAGCCCAGCCAGAAACACTCCAGATTCATTATGGGCTTGAGTTTGAACTTTTAGTTGTTGAGTGTTCAGAAACCTTTTTGTTGCCAGAATGTTCCCAACACCCACATCTAGTCATGTGACTCACAGTTTCAGGAGTTGGGTCATAGATCACCTAAGTTTACATAAGTATGCTCCTGTGAAAGTCACAGGATGGAATCAACCGATGTTGTTGTAATGGTTAAAATGTATCCCATCCTTAAGTGAGGAGGCACTGTGTTCAGAGTCTCAAACTCCCACAAGGAGTTTTCAATACCAGAACAAACAGGGGAAGGCCAGGAGAAAAATATTGTTAGTAAGTACTATAAACTAACTTTAATGCTTATGGATACAATCACTCTAAGAAAACAAAACAAAACAAAACAAAAACAAAATCCCAGCCTGAACATCCCCATTCCCTTCCTCATCAAGGCCCTTGGGTTTCTAGTAACGCTATAAACATACAGACACTCCCTTCTTAAGAGTTTTCCTATGTTTCTTCTCCTCTGTACTTTATTCTTCTCACAACTACATAGATTTAAAGACAGTGGCTGTGTGGCACAGAATTTTTCATATTTAACACAGATATTTATAGATAATAGTCACATTGAAGCTAACAGCAGAAAAACACACAAGGCAAATAATGTTTATGTCAGTCCACAGCATTTAAGGGTATAAAATAGTGTGATATAGGCGTGGCATTTGTCTTTTTGTTTTTGTTTTGTTTTTTTTTTTTTACACAAGGTTTCCCTGTGTAGCCCTGACTGCCCTAGAACCTGCTCTGTAGACCAGACTGACCTTGAACTCAGAGATCCACCTGCCTCTGCCTCCCGGGGAGCTCTGCCTTCAGCCCGTACCACCACACCCAGCTTGGCATTTATCTTTTCTCTCTCTCTCTCTCTCTCTCTCTCTCTCTCTCTCTCTCTCTCTCTCTCTCTCTCTTGTTTTGTTCTTTTGTCTTTTTGAGACCGGGTTTCTCTGTAGCTTTGGAGCTTTGTAGCCTGGAACTAGCTCTTGTAGACCAGGCTGACCCCGAACTCACAGAGATCCGCCTGCCTCTGCCTCCTGTTGGGATTAAAGGCGTGCGCCACCACCGCCTGGCTGGCATTTGTGTTTTTAAGAGACAGTTTTACTGTAGTGAGGAGTTGTCTCTTGGTCTGTCTCCCCTCCTTGTTCGATGTTATCATTCATTTATGTCTGCAGCTTTTTGCCTTTACTTCAAATTTCAGTTTTTCCACTTCCCATGGCCCTGTCGTCAGTTTTCTTGGTTGTTGCTATGGTTACATTAGCTCTTCTAGAAGCAACTGATCTTCTAAACATAATTCCCAATGTTGAAACTTGCATGAAACATTAACATTTAGCTTCTGACCAGGTCTAGAATGGAGAGAGGTGACAAGCAGGTTAGTGTTTCTGCCGCACTACAGTATGGGAGATGGTCAATGAGCAGAGTTGACCTTCCCCCCTTCACGCTCCCAAATTCAGTGGCCAAAACAGACTACCCCGAAGAACCAATGCAGTAGCAACACTCCTCCAGAGGCTAGGAATGGACAGCTGCCACTCCAGGTGTGGAAAGAACACATTGCTCTTGTCTTTAGATCGGGACAGATTTTAGAAGTCAAGATGTTCTGACGCCTCTGTAGGTTCAGGAGGCAGTCCTGGCTGAGACACATGCTGGAACACTTACGTCACTCTTTGACCTGAGCACATATCGAGAGAACAATCCCTGACGTCATGAATGTCACCCTGCTCTCCTTGTACTGGAGAAAAGAAAAAGAAGAATTGAATCCTGGCCAGTTAATAATGCAGCCCACTGGTTTGTGCCAAAGACATTGAATCTGAGATTGATGTCTGTTCCCAAAGAGGATCTGTGCCTTCAGGAAATGCAACCGCCCCTCCACCCCACACACCGTTTGTCTTTTAAGGCTCAGCTACCTTGAAGTCGCCTCTCTCTACCAGTGGCAACACCCCAAATTAGTCTCCATTCACAAATTACCTCCGATGGAAGCATTTTCCTCCCTGGGAAAACGTTCAACCTATTTAACTGGAGAGGAGCCGTTGCCAAGAAGTTAGCCTGGAGGATGACAGTAATTAAATGATGATAATGTTTAGGATCTTACAGGTGTAACAAAGGAGCCTTTCTTTGTCTCGGGTGGGGACAGCTTGCTGGTGTCTGGGAAAGGAAGAAAGCACGGGTCGGGGAGCCCTTGTGAGGGAGTGAGAAAGGGGAAGGCGGGCAGGGGAAGGCAATTCCTGGGGGTGAAAGGAGAGAATGATGCCACCAGGAGTGACAGAGACTTAATGCTCATCAGAGATGGGCCCTGTGGTGTTTCATCCCCAGACATTAGAATAGGTGAGAGGTGGAACAAAGCCGTTCTCCCTGTTAAATGGTTTGCTGTCTGTGGAGGACAGACAGGGAGGGGGCGGAGGCTTTCAGAAGGGAGAAGGCATGGTGTATTTGAGCAAGTCTCCCGCTGGAAGCAGAGTGGAACAGCCTTCAGCTGTGGCTCCTTTTCACATTCTTGTCTGGCTGAGAAGAAAAGCCTGTGAAGATGGAAATTTAAGGCCTACTACTCGGACCCTGTCTTTCTAGCCATGTCAGTCTCTAAACAATCACCCATCCATCTAGAAAGGAAAGCTGTCCCGTCAGCCAGCTTGCCCGCCAGCCTGCATACCCCCATGTGTATCAAGAAGGCAATGCCCAGCCTGAGGGGCCTAGACGTGTGAGCACACCCCAGCTGTTTCATCGGCTGCTGTGCGTATTGGTCTCAAAAGTCAGGTTGAAACAGAGTTCATAGTGATGGATACATCCAGCGAATCTCAAAAATAATGCCATTTGTGCCACTTCCTTAAGCTAAAGCTGTGTCATCTGTTTGGTTCAACAAGAGGATAAGTACAATGTGCAGCTTCCAGCTCAGGGCCAGAGTTCCAAGCCTGTGGGAAGAATCTGCATGCTTCCGTCATTCCTGCCTGAACGGGAAGAGTTCCATGCAGGCCCTAGTCCCAGATCAACCTCTCGGCACACTGCTGGACTTGAACTCCGGCTAAGGCAGTTTGAACCTTGGCAAGTCTCTGTGGAGTCAAAAGATCGGGCTGCCGCCTGCAGTACCCATTAAGACTCTTGGGGTAGGAGAGAGGATCTTGCCAGGAGCAGGAGAAAAGCAGAGAGGACTTAGACCATGACATCTTCCCCTACTGAAGAAAAGCAAATTTGACATGGGCTGGCTTTCACATCTAGAGCTGTCTGCTTTTGAAGTGGAATAGGGAAGGAGTGGGTAACTCCCGAAGGAGGGTGAGGGGAGGGAATATGAGGGAGCCTTATTGTGCTCCCAGGGCTCTTATTTATTTGTTTGTTTGTTTATTTAATTTTAAGGTTAAGACATATTCATTGTAGAAAGTTTAGAAAATGCACAAGGATCTTATGGAGGAATTTGCATCCTAATAACAACAAAATTAAAAGATAAAAAGCCTTTTGGAGGATTTCAGCATTTAGTTGTAATTATACATCCTGCTTTTTCCCTCCTAGCAGTTATTTTGAGGGCATTTTCCAAGGACATTGCATCATCTGCAAAATCTTGCCCCTTTCAAAAGCAGCTGAGTCACATTCTGCAGCGTGCATCACCTGTAAGCTATTTGAGCATTTCCTGACGCTAGGTATTTGGATCATCGTGGCTTCCTCTTTCCCATTCTAGACAAGAAAAGCTCCAGTGTTTGCAGTTTGTGTGCAAGTAGGGCTGCTAAATTCAGTCTCAGTGTCTTCTACAGCCTAGCAGGCAGAGTATCACCCTGGGCAGGGTATAGCATCCATCGGGTGGCTGGGTATCTTTGTATGTGTTTGCAGTATCTGTCTATGTATGAGTTTATGGTGTCTCTGCGTTTGTGCATGTAGTGCCTGGGTGTTTGTGTGTCTCTGTGTGTTTGTGTAGGGTGCCTCTGTGTTTGTGTATGGTATCTGGGTGTTTGTGTTGTCTGGGTATGTTTGTAGTGTCTATGTGTCTCTGTGTATGGTATCTGTATGTTTATGTATGGCATCTCTGTGTTTGTGGTGTCTATGTTTGTGTGCATGGAGTCATAAGGAGGTTCCCAAGGGGAGAAGGCACTACAACCTTGTCTCAGGGAGTCCCTTGTTGTTTGGATTTCTGGTTTCTGATCATCTAGATTCTAGAACCGATCTGCCCAGTAGCTGTGATCACCCACATCTGAGCAGTGGGTCCCCATCATGAGATACTTGTTGGCTGACTTGCCAACGGTTCCTGGAGCTATGGGGGGTGTAGACATAAGGAGTTCTAAGATTTTGTCATTTCCTCAAATTCCTAGGAGAGAGTTTCCTTAGTTCTTTGGAGAAGAGTAAATGTTCATTTTGAAGTGAAAGACCATAAGAGTTCTCCATGGTCCTGTGGAGAAAGACCCCAAGACCACAAAGGAAAGACTGGCCATGGATCCAGGAACGGGAAGTCAGAGGCACAGGTGGCATCTACCCCAGTTAACTTCAAGTTGGCCACAATCACTGAGTGAGGATAATACACTGGCTTCATGCACCCTCATCGCGCGCCTTTCTAATCAGTGTTCAGAGTTTGAGACTCTGACTGTTGACAGGCAATGGGACATCTCTATCACTGGGAAGTGCCATCTCTCAGTAGACATGGACAAATTCACAATGGAGTTTGTATGTTCCCATGTTAGCTGAGTCAGGTTCCTCACAGTTTGAAGCTAAGGCAATAGGGCTCAGAGCAGGTTCTGAATGTGGCAAAGGCACCCTGGGGCCACCTGGTACCCACTTGTGACCTCCTCCACCTTCTTTTTGTACCCTGTGAACTTGGTCCTGCTACTCGTGTGCTGCCTTCCCTCTGACCAGCTCTAGCAAAGCCAGCGATTTGGACAGGCCACACATAGGCATGGGTCACCTCTCCTTGGTCCCTTGAAACTGTATATCAATTCTCTGACCTTTGTGCCAATGTCAGCAGAAACCCAGTCTTTATATGGAGTCTTCCATGTGTTCATGACTGCTTCTTTCGTGTGCATGTGTGTGTGCACATGTTCATGTGTATGTGTGTGTAAGCCAAGTTTGGCATTAAATGTCTTCCTCAATCACACAATATTCTGTTTTATGGGCATATTTGTTTAGAAGGTCATCCTACTACAGAGTGACCTCATTATAACTAATTATAACTTCAATGATCCTATTTCCAAATAAGGTCACATTCTGCAATACTGAGGACTGGGTTTCAGTCTATGAAATTTAAAAGAATATAGTTGGGCAATGAATGACACCCTTGCTGATCATAGAGGGCATCCCATATTTGTAATTAAATATGAAATTTTGAATAAGAAATTTAAACAGGAAATTTTAAATAGAAAAGCTCTAAATAGCCAGCAATTAGGAACTCAGGCTCCATATTCTAGGGGTAAATGATAACTCCCTTGTGCATAGATGATGCTTATATGGACCTGTGATGACAGAGAGAGAGCCTGGGCCTGGCATGGGCTTTTGAAACCTCAAAGCCTACCCCTAGTGACATACTTCCTCCAACAAGGCCACACCTCTTAATCCTTCTCCAATAATGTCACTCCCTGATGACATAAGAACCTCTGGGGGTACTGTTCTCATTTAAACCACCACGACCATGGAAAAGTTTCCCACCTCCATGATGCATATATATTCACTATTTGGAGTGAGACTCCATGGGGTTTATTATAGGGCTCTGTGACCAATCTCTCTTTCCTCGCTGGGGATGATACCATCATACAAAAAGGACTACGAAGGGCTAAGATAGCATGGTAAAAGTGAAGAAGTTGGGGAACTTGGGCAGAAGTGTAAATACGAACCCTTGATCTTTGCATTCACCAAACAAATCAAGTCAAAATTCCTGGGTGGGGGTGTAGCTCAGTGATGGAGTACTTGCCTAACCTGTGCATGGCCCCAGGCTTTATTCCTCACTGTTCAAACTGTACAACATATTTCTCACCTCTCTGTCTTCTTCGTACCGCACCTCTTCTCTCCTTCTGGCTGGCTGCTTTTCCGTGTCTCCTCCCTACCTCAAGGTTTTCCCTATGTGTTTGGAGGGAGGAGGAAGGCAGTTTTACCTGTATATTGTCGGGGTGGTGGGCGAGGGAAGTTTCACCTGAGTGTAATTTGGGGAGGAGGTGACATTATTAGGTGTAGTGGTGTTGCCTCATGGGACTTTCACCACTGCCCCGGAACCAGCGTTCTCAGGACACCGCCCATCAGAAACTAGAGGTGGAAAGACAAGGAGTCAGACCAGTGCAGCCGCACCCTAGCCTATTCCCCCAGGAAGATGTGGGAGGAAGGACCCGAGTACAAAGGGCTGTGTGCACATCTGGGAGCTGGAAGGATGCTGGCTAGAGGCTTGAGGAGTGGAAGGAGGGTGAGGCAGCTGTGACTCACACTGAAAGAATTGGGGTGTTGGAGCTTATACATTGTCAAGGGCTGGAAAACAAACCTGGATGACCTCAGATTTAGCTAATGGGAACACTGGTTTCCTTTATGAAGTACAGCCAAATTCATTTAATTTCTACTTCAGCATTGCCAGCCAGTATTTTTCAGTTCTATGGTAAAGCCCCGCCCCACTTCTTTTGGTCACCTTTGGAGTTTCCCAGCTGCCCCTTTAAAAGGCTTTATCCAGTGGCGATGTCTTAATTCAGCAAGGCACCTGGATGTTTATACCACTCATAAACATGTTTTCCACCTTCTTTCAGAGGAATAAAGGAAAATAACGGACCATCATCCTTGCAGCGCCGGCTTACTGTCCCATGTTTATAGCACTATGGTATGCTCTCTGACAATCTGCCCCTAGGTTTACCTGTCCACCAACCATTCCGCCAAGCCCAGTGATGCCGTTCATTAGCAGTGCAGCAGAAGGAACTCGGTAACAGCACAAAAGGCAAGCGGAGTCTTTGTTTGCACTCCTGGCTGCGTTGCATCATAATTATGGTTCTATACAGCCTCCGAATTCTTTTTGTTCCCCTTAGGCGACAGTGCAGAAAGCAAACGTTTCTTTCATTTTTATGTGCTTCAGTGTTAAAACATGTATAGACCCTGCGAGCTGACAATTATTAGCAAGTAAAGAACAGTTTATTATCTAACCTAGTTATTGTGACCGTATTTCACATCACAACAGGACAGTTGTGCCATGCCTCTTCCACGGAGGCTGTAGAAGAAATACATCTCCGTAGTTTGAGAAACGGGATGCCGTGAGGGTTCCTGGCTGGCTGCCATTTTCCCTCCCCTGCTCCCATCTACCCCCACCCTGATGAATATTCAGCCTGCATCCTTCAACCAGGAGTTTGAATAGGATGCTTCCTGTTTTTCATACTAAAGACTGACTGTTGTCCTGGGTGAAAGGGATTGTTTATGAGAATTTGCAGCTGGGAATTCCTGTATATTATTGTTTTTTGTTTGTTTGTTTTTAATTATGACCCCAGTCCTGAAGACAACATATATTTCGTGGTTTCAAATAATGTCTTTCAAATAATGTTGGTTACTGCTATCTGTATTGCAGGAATTTAAAGTCTGTCTACCTCTCCTATCTCATTGTAGCAATTCAAAGACAGACACTGGGTCTTATTAATTTCATTTTTCAGGGTGTCTACCACAATGGTCAGATCAAAACAAATGCTAAGTCACATTTGTTGGATGATTAGACATTTCTAACTGTAGTGTCTAGAGTGAAGCAATCTTAACCATCCATCATTAATCTTCAGATAAAGCCTCTTTGTTCTTTGTGTGCTTTTTCTTTTTGGCAAAGCTTTGATTACACCAGCATATTACATGGATTTGGGATTCTTCGTTTGTTTTGTTTTGTTTGTTGTTGTTCCAACAGTGGGTTTTTCTGTACTTTGCCCAGTATTTCTTACAGGTGGACTTGCTTGTGGCGACTCTGCAGATGCTGCTTGCACAGTTTGCTGTGCGGCCGGCAGATCGCTAGGAGAAGGTGTGAGGCACACCCTTCCTCGTTGTTACTGGACAGACTGGACCATTACAGAAAGTTGACAGTTGAGCGGTGGTTTTGTTGTTTTACAGACCATTTATGGGTGAAAGCCTGTTTAAAGTGAACGGTGGATGTTTAAGACATGCCACTTTTTGGTGGATGATTTAGACTTCTCGGGAGGAAATGTCTGGAAGCCTTTCAGAGCTGAAAGGAGATCAGGGACTTAGCTGAACTGTTCTGATGGTGTTTGCCTTTGTCACTGGGGAGAGGAGCTATAAACACCTTGGTATTTCCTTAGCAGCCAGTTCTTTTAAAGGGTTCAAATGCACATTGCAAACATCACTTCATGAATCTTTAAACTAAGCCCGGGGAAAAAGCTACAATTGGCATTTACCAACACACTTCAGTGGCTTCCTGCCCACCAAAGAATGGATCCCCACATCTGCCCGCGCCCTCACCCCCACCCTGTCTCAAGCCCCGCCTTCCAGATACAAAGAATGATTACAAGTTTTAGCTTTCCATGAAATTTCTTGCCTCCAGGCCTTGAGTACACAGTTCTTGCTAACACAGACACTTCTCCAGTGTCCATCTGTCCCTCCCCATTCCTGACCCTCCTCTGTATACAGGAATGATAACCTCCTCTCTTAGTAATGGCTTCCTGATTTCTACCCCTGTTGGGTCCCTGCTGTTGCTTCTCCAGAGAAACTAAGAATTCCCAGCACAAACATTTTCAGAATAGCTGCTGCATTTCCGGTTATTTTGGACATGAATCGGAAAAGTGTGAGTTCAAGGTTGTCCTCTTGGGGGCTCACCTGTGTTTCTCTGTTTAGATATTTGAATTGGTATGCTGTCAGAAGTAGCTGCCAAAACAGTGTAGGAGATGCCAGGAAGAGCTTGGCCAACTTCTTGACCTGTAGCTTAGTCTACTTTTGTTAGACTACCTTAACCCTCCAAGGAAAAAGTACACCGCACTGCCACCCTGAACTATTTTTTTTGACACGTCTATTAGTAGATTGGCCATACTAGATTCATTATAAGAAATTACTGGAAATTCACATGACTTTTCTGATTACAACCAACACTCTTTTTTTTTATATAATATCACTCAAAATAAGTGCCATGAAAAAGCTGGGGAGTCTTTCAACTAAAATAAGCTTGTTTGTGACAGTGTTATTTTAATTGCATTAATTAATTTATTATACTTAATAATGTTTAAAGCAGCAGAGAATCAAGGGACTAGATGCAGAGGACCATTCCACTGTCAGTGTGAAAATAATACCCCAGAAGTTCCGTGTTCCTATCTCTATGGTGGGAAGCAGCAGTATTTGCAACTTCTTCATTGGGTGACTGGGAAGCAGGTGGAGTTTATGCACTATTTTTGTGTCACCAAATATCAGACAGAAACAATTCACAAAGAGGAAATGTTTATTTTGACTCTCTGTTTCAGAGTTTTTTGTCTGCTGTGGCTGGATCCATTGATTTTGAGACTGATGCATGGCAGAACATCTTGGCAGCAGGACCGTGTAGAACAGGTCTGTTTAACTCATAGTAGCCAGAAAGCACAGAAAGACAGGTTTCCAGAGGAGCTAGGGAAAGATCTATCAGCTGCAGAATATTTGTTTAACTATGGAGGGATGTGTTTCATTTGTTTAACTATGTAAAGATGTGTTGTTGTTTACCTTGCCTGCCTAAGGCACCTGATTGGTCTAATAAAAAGCTGAATGGCCTTCAGAGAGGGAGGAGGAACTTCTGGGCAGGGAGAATAAGTAGGAGGAGGGATTTAGGATTAAGCAAGAAAGAAAAGGGGACCACAGGGAGACACCAGGGGCCAGACAGACAGACAGGGAGGAAGTAGGAAAGTAGGACAGACAGAATGAAAGGAAGGTAAAAAGCCCCAAGGCAGAATGTAAATGAATAGAAACAGGATAAATTAAGTTAAACGAGCTAGTGGAACAAGCCTAAGCTAAGGCTGAGCATTCATGACTAATAACAAATCTCCGTGTCTTTATTTGGGAGCTGGTTGAGGGCCCAAAGAAAAAAAACACCAACATTTATCCACCAAGGACATTCTCCCAGGGACCCACTTCCTCCAACTAGGACTTATTTCCTTCCTCTTATCACCTCCCAATAATGTCATCATTTGTGTGTATGAAGCCAAAGGGTTTATCCATTCATTAGGTCCAAGCCCCTATAATGTAGTAGCCTCTAGAAACACCCTCACAGACACACCTTAGAGCTACATTTTACTAATCTCTTAGGCATTTTTTTTAAGTTTTGTTATGTTGATACTTAAGATTCACCACCACAAGGTATTAAATTAGGCTGTGTGTGTGTGGTTTATAGTATTACATAGGCCTCAAAGTAAGAGCTCAGCAAAGGTTAGCTATTTCCTGATTGTAGATACTGGAGGTGCTCTCTCCACTTGCACATTGGTCAAATTAACCACTAGTGGGTATCTCGGAAGTGACAGCAGTTACATGACAGTGAACTAATTTCACTGTTTTCTTTCCTGCATTGTTAGAAAGATAGACTGAACCTCAAGATGATCACCCATGGCTTCCTGATGGTAGTGGTACAGCTTCTTCAAAGTTTGAAGCCCAGTGGGCCATAGCTCAGTGTAGATTAGAGCCCCCACCCTCTGCCTCCTTGTGGTATCTTCTGTTTATTCCTCACTGTGATTGGAATGGCCACCTCCTCCCCTCAGGCTGTGAACTTGCATCCTTAGGTCCTCACGCCTGTGTATGTTGCCCATCCCAGGAATGTTTTGTTGGACAGAGCATGCTGATGCCAAGCAGCCTTTTCAAAGCAAACAGATGAGAAAATAGCTACAGAATTCTAAATTTTAAATTGACTTTTCTTTCATTTTTATGGTCATGATGAAAGTATGAGATGGGAAGAAACACACTTTCTTCTTAAAAAACCACCGAAATGACTGATATAGTCATGGGCTTTTACACAATGCACAGCTCCTATTTTAAGTGTCTGTTTGAGTCCTTGATGTCATTGTCTTCTTTATGGGATGATGCCAGCAAAATTGAGTCTACTAGGAGGCATTATTTGGGTCTTAGTGACCAAAGCCATGGTGGGTAAACTTCTAAAGACTCTTCTGCATATGAAAAAATAGAGAAGCTCTCATAGATACAGTTTTGTCATCTTCCACCTCTTTAAGAATATGCACAAGTCACAAATAAATGAGCACTGCCCCCTCGGCTTTGTTGTGCTGGGGAGGGGTAGGCTGGAGACTGAGCCCAGGTTCTCACCCATATGAGAATGCACACTGTAAATGAGTTATAACACCAGCTCAATTTTACCTTGTTTATTTTTGCCAGTTGCCTACCAAAAGTATCTTTTGATCCCAAGTGGGAAACTGTTTTGAAGTCTTCTCAGTGACCCTCCCCCGCCACACACACACACACCAGCTTAGAGTCTCCATCTTGGTCTCTTGGCATTTCATCTACCATCCCAGGGAACCCTGCTGTGGGGGTGAAAACCTCTTGGTTGTCTAGAGCTGTAGATTTGGCTCAATGGTTAAGAACAGAGGGCTAAAACTTTGGCAGGATCCCAGTACCTGTCTTGGGTGGCCAACAATCGCTGTAACTCCAGCTCCAGGGGCATCCAACAACTCTGGCCTCCATGGCATCTGTACCCATACATAGTTGCACACGTATATAATTAAAACAAATGTCCTTTAAAAATTCTGGATTCTCCTTTCTCATATACCATTTATTTTGAAGAACTAGGAAGGAAAGAAAGTTGGTTAGCAACTGACCCCACAGCTGCCTGAACTCTACAGTCCTGGGTTTCATTTCTCCATGCACCTACTAAAGACCTTGAATTTCCCTAGGTGGGATTTAAACATGCTCAGAGCTGTACCAGTTCGTCATCTACTTGTGGGAATAATGGAAGAGGTCTAAATACTTTATATTCCCCCAGGACAAAGAGATTCCAATCCTTAAAAATTCCATCCTGCTAGAACTATTAAAATCCATCCCATAAAAATATGACTTAGATAACATCATGTGCCTATTCAGATGGTAAACTGTAGGTATTATGTGATAACTATTTTCCTGGGACACGCCCTCACTCTGTTACCCTGGAAACAATTATAATCACGCTCATAGAAAGAGAGCCCTGAACTTCAAGTACTTGGAAGTTCCTGCCGCCGCTCAGCAATTGCCTGTCCCCAGGAGGAGTCCATCGAACCAGAACCAGACGTGATGAGTGGCAGTGGGGAACTTGACCTCTCCTCTTACTAGTGACATTCAAGTCTTCTGCTTAAATATGGCCATTGTCAGAATATTTTTGTTGCAATGAATTTGGAAGCAGGGTGTTTAGTTTTGCAAATACATAAAGGATGCAATCAATTTGTTCCTAGCTTAAGGCATATTTGCAATGTATACAAGCTTAACTTAATGAATTTTGAGAACTTGAGGAGAATCCATAATACTTAAATATAAGATTTAAATTAACTTGCAACTAAACTACTTCTTAGGAGTTTTTTTTTTCCACCCATTGTAGGATGATCATATTGTTTGCTGGAGGTACTGAAAGGGTAATGGAAACAGTTAACATGAACAGATGGTCCCAAATCAGCCATCAGTAAAATAAAGTCAAAGATTTTTCTGCATTGCAGGAGTGGAATGGTGGTTAATGGAAATGGCCCATACAAAGAACTTGGAAAAGTGCTTGGGATAAAAATGAGTCTGAGAAAACTCGAGGTGGTATTATCACCACTAATAGTAAACAGGATTGAACTGATGACCAGTGTGACTGCATGTTACAGTCTTGGGTCTCACTTTTCTCCCTAGGTTCTGGTGAGGTTCTCATCCTTTCCCCTCCAGTTCCTTCTTTCAAGGCAGTGCCGGGTACCAGTCTAACAGATCTGTGAGCAAGACCTAAAGTCAAGAGTTCTCATGGCTACAAAAGCCACTTTTCTGAAGCCATTTCTATTCTTTAAAACACTAATATTTTAGGATGACATAAGAATCATCAACATTTAGAGGACTGCTGGGACTCAAGAAAAATCTTAAGAAAAAAACCAAAGTGCTGGGTTTGGGGAGATGGATCTGTGGGCCTAGCCCGAGATCAGATCTCCAGGACCCATGTAAAAGCCAGATGCACTAGATGCAGTAGATGCGCTAGATGCAGTAGATGTGCTAGATGAAGTAGTTGCACTAGATGCAGTAGATGCACTAGATGCAATAGATGTAGTAGATGCGCTAGATGCAGTAGATGCAATAGATACAGTAGACGCAATAGATGCAGTAGATGCAGTAGCATGAGCACCTGTGGTGTCCAGTGGATCACACAGCAGCTTCATGTGGTTCTATAGCTGCCCTGTCTCAAACAAGGTGTAAAGGAGAAGGCTGACTCCTAAGAGTTGCCTTCTGACCTCCACATCTGTACATACACATGTGTACTCCCCACCTCATCACACACCTCCACATCTGTACATGCACATGCGTACTCCTCACCCCATCACACACCTCCACATCTTTGCATACATATGTGTACTCCCTACCCCATCACACACTCCACATCTGCACATACACATGTGTACTCCCCGCCCTATCACATACCTCCACATCTGCATACACATGTATATTCCCCACCCCATCACATACCTCCACCTCTGTGCAAACACATGTGTACACCCCACCCCATCACACACCTCCACATCTGCATACACATGTGTACTCCCCACCCCATCACACACCTCCACATCTGCACATACACATGTGTACCACCACCTCATCATATACCTCCACATCTGTGCATTCACATGTGTACTCCCTGCCTCATCACACACCTCCACATTTGTCATATACATGTGCACTCCCCACCCCATCACACACTTCCACATCTGTCATACACATGTGTACTCCCCCATCACACACCTCCACATTTGCACATACACATATGTGCTCCTTGCCCCCATCACACACAAACAAAAAAAGAGAAAAACATATTGTTGGCAAAATGGGCATGTGAAAATACAAATAAATAGACATTAGACAATGGAAAGTGTCTAGATGTTTGCATTCTGGAAACACGGGACCACTCATTTCCTGAGCAACTGTTTCTAAAGGCAAAGATGAGTCCCCAGAATTGCACTTCTTCCCTTCCTCCTCTTGGAGTAAGAAACAGAGCTTTGTTCTCAATTCACTATTTCAATTCAAACATTAGCCTCTCCTATGACTGCCACTCCAAAAATGTCTTCTAGCACTTATGAGACTTCGTTTTTGCTTTGACAAGAATATGGTTTGTCCCAAGCAAATCTCAAGTGGAAATTCAAACCCCAATATAAAGTATAAGACAAGGCCTACAGTTTGACAGTGACCGGTCCAAATGCAAAAGTTTCCCCTCCCCCAATAAAAAGCCTATGCAAATTTAGATCACAGCCCCTAGTTCAATTACTGAGCACAGATAGATGGGGTGTACAAAAGGCACTGTGTGGGTTCCAACGTGCATGGGCTGAAAAGGGCTGCCCTAGAACAAAAGCACACACTTTAATTAATTCTACTTATCTTAAAACTTCAAATGCTGTTAGAGAAATGGATGGTGGAAGGCTTCCTGAAAAAGCTTCCCAAATATTTTGAAACTTTTAAAACTAGAATCTAAAGTAGTATAGAGTTGGAATTAAGGGCATTTGCCACCCCTGCCAGGCTAGTTTGGGAGCTTTAAGATATTTGTTTAGGAAAAGCTTATTGGAGGGAAATGTATGACCCATTTGAGACTTTGAATTTATTTGCTTTCTAAAGCACAGTCCAAATGAACTGGACTGGAAATCCATTAATTTATGGGGCTATAGTGAAAGTATTCGGCAACATGTTTGTACAGAGAGAAGATAGAAAAACTATCGTTTAGAATGTGGCTCCAAATTAAGGCTAGTGTGATAAAAAGTGGTGAAGTAGCTTGCCCCCCGACTTAGTCTGACGCATAGTTGAGATTCATGCAGTGTTGCCAGCTAGTCTAGAGGTTATGACCATGCTCAGGGCAAGGAGGACGGGCCTGGTCCAGGCGCCTTGTTCCTAATCCAGTGGCTCTGACAAGCAACAAGCCGCACTAATTTAAGCAGGATGTCACTTCAGTTTGCCCTGGTGTGCATAACTCCGTGACAAAGTGAGCACAAATATAGCAGACTGTACACGCAGGAGTCGCGTTTTACAGGGAAGACGAAGCATCCAGCAAAGGCTTTGACTTTCTTTCACGCGGACCACTTTTTGTATTTTTATAGAGGAGGAACTCCAGACTGCAGCAAACGGTGTAACACAATCTTGTATTGTCTTGGAGGAAATTAGCCAGGAATCTCTCAAGCGGGTCGAAGGAATGAGTGCTTTCTGAGGGTAATTTTAGCTACCAGATATGGGCTTCGCAGGAAGGAGAGGCAGACCCTGTGTGTATGGTTCCCTTTGGTTACATTCCTCCTGTCTTCTCTGTGTGATGCATGATCTACACATTTCGGAAATATAAGTGATTTCAGTGATATTTCAAGATCTTGTTCGTCATGAGTGACAGCTGAGGAGAAAGCTCAGGAATTCAGTTGTGCAAAAGAATTAGACCATATGCTGGAGGATCTTGCTGTGTCCCAGGATGCACTTAGGAAGGCTAAATGTTCAGCTTACCTCTTATATGAAGAAAGGTTTATCGTCCCACCACTGCCTGGCTATAAGTCAGACATGTCCGGTTTCAGTCAGCAAGGACATCATTAACTGCACTCTGTTCTGTAACCAAACTATCCTCCATCAGTGTAAGAAGAGAGCCGTGATGGGTCCTGGGAGAAAAAAACATGAGGCAAAAGTTGGTAAATTAAGGTTTTGGTTAGCAAAGAAATGGATTTCATTGTGATGTTCTCATATGTATAAAACCTTACAACTTTTGTTTTTATAAGATTTTATAAGATTTATAAAAAAAAGACCAGATAAATGGGTAAGGACATGTTGTTCACTGTGATTCTGTCATCAGGATGGGAGGAAAGACTGTGTGTCGGGACCTTTTATGCATACAAAGACAGTTCATTTCCAACTATAACATATCAAAGCAATAAAATAAATAACAAATAAATAAATAACAAATAAAAGCTCATCCTCGGTGGCTAAGAAGGCTCATGGATCTTGCAGAGGACTGGGCTTTGGCTCTTAGCAACCACATGGCACTCACAGTTGCCTGTAACTCCAGTTCCAGGGTGTCTGACGCCCTCTTCTGGCCTTCATGGGATCACACACGCAGGTGGTGTAAATAAACTCATGCAGGATAATCTACACTCAAGGGGGGAAAATAAATCTTAGTTTAAAAGGTGGGTTGATTTTGTTTTATTCTGAAACACCATATTCATTATAACAAAATGAAGGACAATTTCAGAATTTTAGGGACAAAAGATGTTCTAAACACACACATGGGTTTAATTTCTTTTCAACTCCTCAGTGAAATGACAAAACAATATAAAGATTCTACTAGTTAAAAAAAAAAGATTCTACTAGTTATTCAAGTCTAGAGCTGGTTCCCAAAGGCTTGTGTGTGTGTGTGTGTGTGTGTGTGTGTGTGTGCATTTCTCTACATCCTATGGCACATCTTGGCACATACAAGTGTTTTTGTGTTTTCTGGAATATTCCTTTGAGTGAGCACGGTTCTGTAAGATACCTTCTCCCTACAGAGTATGCTTATTGCCCATTATACATGACCCAGATGTCTTAACCTCAGAGTTTCTCTCCTCAGTCCATTGCTCGTGGAGCAGACGCCTAATCCTTCCCAGCATTCTCTGGGATCTGAGCATCTGCATCAGGCAGTTCTAGTGCCCCAGCTATGGGGTATGAAGGTAATTAAACCCTCTGTCCCTAAGCAGGAGTCTCACAGCTTATGTCACCAGTCATGACCCTCTGGTAGGCTATCGTGTTTACTTATAAGTAGAAGACAACCAGGGACTCTTGCCAATTCTTTAAGGTCTTGCTACCGTGGATAGAATGCCAGCAGAGGCATGGTTTCCTAGCAGAGGAGGACACTTGTAGGGAAAGGAATGTCACTTGGGGAAGGTCCAAGAAAGTTTGGGGTGAATCTATCAGCTGCTACTTTCTTTCTTTTCTCTTTTACAAGTAGACTTCCATCTGATTTTAGTTTAGGGTTTCTGTTAAAGAATGTTTAGTGACGTTCACTTGTGTTGTGTGTATGAATGCTGATACACGTGTGCCATGCTATACCAATATCCTTGGGTCTTCTTTAAGAGTGTCATGCATTTATTCTTAAGGGATGAGTCATCTTTCCAGCCGCTTGGTATGTTTCAATAGTAAACTCACTAAATTTGTGAAGATACCTTCTCCAGACTCTTAAGAGTGCAGCCTATCTGCTCTGGGAAAGGACTTCAAAGTTCCTGTACCTGACCATCAGGAGGGGAAATGGCTAGAGTTTGGTAGCCAGATATTTATTGATAAAAATTCCTTAAACCCCCAAAACTCATGGAGAAGCACCAGGGACCTCAAATTTGAGCATTCCAGATTAAAAAGCCTCCTCTTTCTTTACCGTGCTTTACCTGGGGAGTCTAGAAGTGTCTGAGAATTTGTGCAGATGTATATGCAGTGCCTGGACATGACCGGAGCATAGGAATCATGTCGGTCATCTTGAATGCATTCCCTCAGGGAGTCAGCGCTGATTAGTTAAAGCCCTGCTCTCAAAGATACAGTTGAGAATGGAGGTTCTAGAGATGTTCAGTTGAGATGAGGCAACGTGTTCCCATTGTCTGAGGGAGGCCATCCATTCTAAGACTCGTTGTCTTAAAGCCGTAGATAGTGCCCAACTCTCATGTATACTGTCTTTCCTTTAATGCAAATGTCCACACAGTGAGTACTTTCCATATTCACTAAGTCCTTTGCAGGGACCGTGGGCTGTAACTTCTGCTATCTGAGATGACACAGCATACGTGAACATCTTCATTTTCTTTTCTTCTTTGCAATTCCATGAGTGGAAGACACATTCTTGCTACAGATCTCAACAGCCTCAGTATACAGTGTTTTCCAGTTCCTCTTGAGGAATTTTCAGTTCGTCATGCAAAGGAAGCGCTTCATGGGTTCTCCTGGTGTATCAGAACCACCAGCATCACTGCTCTACCCTTGAGGTTGGTAATAAGTACTCTGATTCTGTGATCCTCTGTCTGACAGCCAAGACAGCTACTAAATGACTAGTGGGAGGGTACTGTATACACTAGGGATACACTGGACAAATACATAATTTGCTTGGGGTATGGAATAGAGTGGATGAGACTTCATCACACTACTCAGATCAGTGTAGAGTTTTCATCTTATATTCTCAGATCAGGCTTGACAGTGGGTGACTGAAGCCATGGGTAACAAAGCCATGGGAAAGAGGATGAGCGCCCCCAAACCATGGTGCAACCGAGGGCAGCAGCAGATATACCAAAGGGAGTGATGCTCAAAGTCAGGAAGACCTGGCTACATCATCAGAAGAGCCGGGATACCCAAGTCATGCATGAAATTCTAGGAAACCCAGGCTTTTCTAGGAAAGAAAAAAGACAGAGGAGGACAATTTGTAATATTCAATTGTCCAATTTAAATCCTGACTTGATCCTACTTAAAACCACAAAAGAAAGAGATAAGCAACTGAGAAGAAGCTGAAAAGCTGAATTAGTTTTGATTCTAGCCAAAGAGATAACATTACATATTTAACACCCAGGTTAGACCTTTTAAACCCGTTGTATCATAACCACATTCTTAATCCCATCTCTTCTGCTTACATTGTCCCATTCTCTCTAGTGGCTTCAATCACTGCTCCCCACTTGCTGCCTTATTAGTCATAGTCCTCTGCTCCACCCCCAAATATCCATCTGTTCCTTTTCCTTGTGCCCCTTAGCTGTCACTAAATTTCTTTCCCCTTCTTTTTCTACATGTCCCTCGAGTGTACGCATGCCCAGTGTCTACCTAGTCTGCTCCTGCATTCATGCTTAAAGTCATTATCATTTGTCTTTGATAATTAATTCTGATGGAACTGAGTTTATAAAGTCTACCCTCCTCCACTCCGAAGTTTCAATGCCATCCTTATCTCTGATACTTCTTGACACGACCAAGCCTCCACTCTCCTCTAGTCTCTCAGGTTTCAGCTGTGGGATCAGAACTTTTGACAGGCTTGGCTCACTGACTGCAGCCACTGAATCTCCCTGCCATTCACTTATTGAACTTGGAAGTTCGATTGAATTGTCTCTGTCTATTTTCAAAGATAAATGAACAAATTGCTATCACAAAGCCAAGATGGTAGCCTGGGCACACTGCCACCATGTTGGGGAGCTTGTGCAAAGTGAGAAAACACTAAATCTCCCCAGAGACTGTGATTTCTGGCAAAAAATGGTCTGATTTGTGTTGCATGTATTTGCATAAATTAGTCTCACTTTCCTTCTTACTTACATTTCTCAGAAGAAAAGCTACTTAGCCTTTGGGAAAATCAGAGTCAAAACTGAACCATGGTGGCTATCAGAATGAAGGATTGTTAGCTGTAATGATGCCTGGTAATGACCTCATATCTGACTGCATAGAAAAGCCTTATCCTGGTTGCTCTACAGAGGGACATGTCTTCCTACACTTTTGCAAAGAAAACACATTTTGGGGTGTAGCATGTAGGGCCTGCTCGTCGGAGTTTATGTCCCGCCCGGTCCCCCAGCCATTTAGTCCCAGAGACAAATCACGTAGTCTATATTAATGATAAACTGATTGGCCCATTAGCTCAGACTTTGTATTAGCTCTTATAACTTATATAACCCATTATTCTTATCTTTGTTAGCCACATGGCTCAGTACCTTTTTCAGTGTGGCAGGTCACATCCTGCTTCTTCGGTGCTCTGGGCAGGAGTGGGGAAAGAGCTTCCTTCTTCCCAAATCCTCCTGTTCTTCTGGCCCCACCTTTACTTCCTGTCTGGTTGTCCCACCTATACATCCTGGCTAATGGCCAATCAGCGTTTATTTAAATCATGATTGACAGAATACAGACAATTCTCCCGCACCATTGGGGGATGTTGATCACTCCATCACCTGAAGACCTCTGTTCTCTGACTAGGAAAGCCCTTCAGCTCTGGTGCTATAGACTATTTACCTTTCCCTTTTGTGCCTAAATCTACCTTACAGGCAGATAGAAGCAGGCATTTGCTCCTGAAATGGTTTCTCACGTTTCCTTGAAATACCACTGGTAGAGCGTATGGATGCCAAGTACAGTGTGGTACATGGGTCAGGGGAATCAAAGCCCTAAAGGAAATATTTCTTTGGTTAATACAAATACTTGTTTATGTTCATCTTGGAATGTTATGAAATGAGGCATTCTTCCTAGGCCCTTTTGTGGTTTATGCAAATATCCTCAACTCTCACTGTAGTATTTACCTTTTGATAATGACATCAAGTACTTGTTTAAGAATAAGGCATTGAAAGGAGGCTTTCTGTTGTGCAAGATTCAATTGGTCCTCAGTACTACTATCTCTGATTTGCCTCTTTTTGATTTCTTCTTAAGAAGCCATTGATAATCTAAGTACCACTACATAACAAACCTTCCCAAATAGCAGCAACCTAAAGCAGTAAATATTGCTTCCTGAGTTTATACCCACCAGGTAGTTCTTTGAATGTACACTGCACTGGCTTATGTCTCTAGAGTCATGAGGTAAGGGATTGCTGTAGCCTGGATGGCTGGAATGGCTTTAGGGGCAGGTATGGCTATTGGCTGACTGTCAGCTAGAACAATGAGATCATGGAAACACTTGTTCCTCATGGCCAGTCAGCTAGCCCAGGCTTGGTTCTCACTGCGGCTGGACAGGACTCGGAGGATGCGAGCACCAGTGTGGCTGAGAGCTGTGCCAACACCATTTCTACGCTGTTCTCCTGGTGAAAGCAAATTGCAAGGCCAACCTAGGCTCGGGGAATGGAGAACTAGACGCCATCTCCTCAGAGGTGTGTGTATGAGAATGGTCGTCTGGCAGTGACGTTTCTAGATAAAATAAATAAATAAATAAATAAATAAATAAATAAATAAATAAATAAATAAAGACAAGAAGGAAGAATAAATCACAAAGTGTTCTACTGAGCATGCTGCACACAGGAGCAGGTCTAACTTTTTTTTTAATTTACAACTATTTTTCAAATAGACCTATCCCAATGTTGTCCAGCAAAGGGAATAATTGAGCATTGTGATTTCCTACACTAAGGTGCTACAAGAATTTTAACAGTCTTTACAGTGCTTTAGAAGAATTCGGAACCTGTTAAACAGAGGGTCTTCGTGATGGGCGAGGAGAGGATGGCCTTATGGTATGCTTTCTGCAGATAAGTACTTATGGAAGTTCTTTGCCCTTGAAATACCATCTCCTCTACACAGTAACAGTGCCAGTTCACATGCACCTGGCCTGCTATCTGGGAGACAATGTGGAGGTCATCTAGTCTATTGGTTTTCAATAATTCTCAGTTCCAGGAGACAAAAGGCTTCTATGTATGTGGCCCACAGATTTTCCTTTGCTGAGAGTAAGGTGTAGACGGGGAAGAGCAGGGACTGTTGGGAGAGGAAGCCTTTGGAAATGGCTTCGTGGCAGTTCCACGCCTTCCATGTGAGGACAGCTCAACGAGGGCAGAACTGCTTTTGCCCATTTTGTGAGAGGGCTTTGATCTATGACGTCGCTGAAAGTAACTGTTGGTACAGCTTTTAAATGTCTGGAGCCCAGTGCCTCAAAAAATAACCCAGTTAAGATAAGGGCAAAGGACTTGAATTGCCATTACTCCAAAGGAAAATATGCAAATTGATATTGCAAATGAAAAGGAAACACAAAGCAAAACCTATGAGAGTGTATCTGGTGCCCACCAAGATAGCTGCCTTTTTAAAAAAATAATAATAATAATGCAGAAAATAACAAGTATTGATAGGGAAGTGGGACAGTTGGAATCCCTGTATTTCACTGGTAAGAACAGCCTCTCTGGTGTCTCAAAAACTTTGATTTAGAACTACAAGATGACCTTGTTTATGACTCCTGAATATATACCTAGAAGAGTTGTAAAGATGAACCATAAGCTCTAACACAGGGTGAACAAGTTGCGCCACAAGCCCTTACCTCCAGAGATGAGGTTACTCTCTTGGACCTTCCCCCATATTGGATTGCGTGCTCTGAAACCGTGAGAAGATAAGCTCTTCCCGCCTTAAGTCAGATATTTTGTCAGGGCAATATGAAAAGGATCTAACAGAGAAAACTGGTAGCGAGACGTGGGGTCACTGCTGTGATGAACTCATTCATTCGGTTCTTAGACCCTCAAAACTGTTCTGTGGGAGTTAAATAAAGAAACTTTGGAGCTAGAGAATAGGAAAGACCTAGTAGAATGCTGTGCACAGGGCTTAAGAGGCCATTGTGATGGGGATTCAGAAGACCAGCACACTGTTAGATGTACCAGCAATAAAACCATTATCCTGCAGTTTCGTAGGAGAAAGAGATTCTCCTGGGATTGGACTAGAGGTTCTTTTAGTTGTATCCTGGCAAAGAAGCTGGCTATTTCTCCCCACGTACTGAGAATCTGAATGAGGATCAACTAAAAAGTAACATGGGAATTTATTTGGTGGGGAAAGCTTCAAGATAGCGTAGCATTCAGACTGAGGCATGTTTGCTGTTTGCTGCTTTTTCGCCAGATTTATAGTGTAAGAAAGAACAAACCAGAGTCGAGTACATAGATATGAAAAGCACGCATGTAGGAGCCGTCTTAGTTCCATTTCTGGTTGACCTGAAAAATACCGGATAAAACATTGACTCATGCGTCCGTGTCACCCTCCCCCATTGAGGGGAGGTTGAGGAGGCCGAGATTGAAGCAGTTAGGGTCACAGGCACAGTCAAGAGCAGATAAAGAATGAACAGACTCATGCTTCTCAGCTATCTCTCTCCTCATTCATCCAGGGCCCGGCTCATGAAATAGTTGTTGCCCACATTCACCATTCTTCCGACCTCACCTCAATGAATGCAACAAAGACAATCCGCAAGAGTCATTCCTTCAAGTCCAACTGACCTAGACAGTGTCTCGTTGCGACTCTCTACTACTAGGTGATTCTAGATTGCATCCTATTAGCAGTTGCTAATGAACCATCAGAGAGGCACAGATCATTTAAAGCTATGGACAAAGCGGGTGTGTACAAGTGGCCGTAAGCGTTAGAGATTAATCCCACTCAAAAGAAACCTCTTATTTTGCCTAAGTGACTTGAAGGTAGGACCCCATACATGGAAGGTTCCCAGAGTATAGATACGTCAAACTTGAGAGGATGGCCTCAAAAAGGAGGAAGTTTGTGCTGGGTCATTTGGGACATTTGCAGCTGTGAAGGCACTCAGAGACTATGTACCTACGGTACATCAGAACCAGGCTACCAGGTTCTATCTTGAGCTAGTAGCAGAACTTGACATCACCGATATACCCAGAACATTGAACTTGTATTAAAGATAACTATAGGCACCAAGTGGAGCTGGCCCAAGAGAGAGGCCATTTGCATTGTAAATGGTAGGATGATAGGAGCAGATCCTCCCAAACCTGCTGGAGTTCAGAGGATCCCACCAGAAGCCTTGGAAGCTGAGCTTGGAGCTTCAGGGTTTGAGAGTGTCTCAGTGGGGTTTGGCCTTGCTTTAGTGTCTCTATGTATTTGTGGTCTTCTGTTTCTTCCTTTAGGAATTTGCTCTATCGCTGTATATTGGAAGCATGTGACTTGCATTTTGATTGTATAGGGGTCTCACAGTTCAATTTGCTTTGAGGGTTGAGACTATTAAGATTTCCAAATTTGGACTGAATTCAATTTTGAATTTCAAGACGGCCAGAGCCTATGGGGTCCAGGGCCAGAATGTTATGGTTTGAATATAAAATGGCAGATTATGTGTTTGATACTTGCTGCTGAGCCAGTGATAACAAATTTAGGAAGTTGTAGAACTTATTGAGCAGACGTGGGTCACTTGTGGTGGGCCTTGAAGATGACATTTGCTTCAGTGTTGGCTCAAGCTTTCTGCTTCTTAATCTTCCAAGGCATGAACAAGCTGTACTGTGTGCTTTTGCTGCTACAGCACAGCAAAGAACAATCTGTTTTGCCACGCCCTCCACTCTATGCTGTATGGTCTCCACCATGATGATCTTCACTCTCTGAAATTGAGAAAACTACTCTTCCAAACTTGAAGAGATATTTGTGCTTTTATGTTCATAGTAGCTCCGTGTACCATGGTCAAGAAATAGAAGCAGGCAACCAGGCAGGGTGAGAAGATGAGCAAAATCACACACACACACACACACACACACACACACATACACACACGCACACACACACGCACACACACATATACACACACACACACACACACACGGAGTGAGGATAGCATTCAGCCTCACAGAAGGAAGTTCTGACTTGTGCTATAACATGGTTAACTCTTAAAGACACTAAGTGAAACAGGACAGACACAAAGACACAGCTACTGTACAATTTCACTCTGAAGCTCATAGAACAGAGAAACTTTCAGGGTGAAAAAACTCAAAGTAGTTTCCAGGACTGGGGGTTAGAGAAAAGTGATTTGGTACTTAATGGATAGACTCAGCAGCAGATGGTAAACTAAATTCCAAAGGAAGATGGTGCCTGCCGCCCCACATGGATGCAATGACTCCCAAACAACACCAGACACTCTTAATCTGTGAGGGAGCTCAACCTTTAACCATTTATGTGTGCGTTACCAAAAATCTAAAATATATAAAGAGAGGGATGATAATCACCTGCCAAACTCAAATGGTTTTTTGTTTTTCATTTGAGAAATGTAGGGTTTTTTTTTTTTAAATAAGACTTGATTTCTTGGGAGCATTATCAGGTTCACAGAAAACTGGAGAGGAAGGTACAGAGATATCTCAGACACCCTTTGTCCCTCTCCCACACAGCCTCTCTCCCACCATAGTGACCGTTTGTGCGACTGACAAAGCCAGTGTACAGTGTCACCTGAAGCCCACAGCTGACATCTGGCTCACTCCCGGTGTTGGACATTCTTCAGGTTTAGATGAATGGATCATGCTTTTCCTCACAGTACTGCACTGTTCTGAAATCTGCCGTGTTCTGCTGTTCATCTTCCCCTCCTCTGTAGCCTGGCAAACACGAACCATTTCACTGCCGTCATTGTCTTACCTTTTCCAGCATGCCACGGAGTCGAATCACACAGCAGATGGTCTCTTCAGATTCACGTAGCAATAGACATTTAATTTTCCTCCGTGTCTTTTCACAGCTTGATATCTCATCACTTTTGGTTCTTAATTATCTGGATGGACTACAGTTTCTTTGCCTATTCATTCACTGAAGGACAGTGTTTTTGCAATTAAGAATAAAGCTGTCACAACATCCATGTGTAAGCTTTGGAGTAGGTGCAGGTTTTCAACATCCTTGAGTCAACGCCAAGAATTGTGATTTGTTTGCACCGTAAGAGTATCACACTGCTGCCTTCTGGAGGGGCTGGAGATTCTTGCTCTGTCCAGTCGGAAATGAAGGCTCTTGTGGCTCCACACCCTTGCCAGTATTCTGTGTTGTCTTTGTTCTGAACTCTGTTCGTTTAAATAGTTATGAGTTGTATCTTACGGTTGACTCACTTCCCTTGGTGGTCTATAGTGTGGGGCATCTTCCTGAGTCTTGCCACTGGTATTTCCTCTTTAGAGAGGTACCCGCTAAGGTCTTTGGCCCGTTTTTTAAATTTAAACATGTTTTCTTTTCGTCCCACTGATTTTTTTTCTATTGATTTTTAAGACTTTATTTCATTGATTTCTGCTCCAATTTCATTTCTTTTCTTTGGCTACTCTAGATTCCATTTGCTCTTTCTGTTCAAGCTTCCCAAGGTGACCGCCCAGGTGATCGACTTTGGAGCTCTCTTATTTTCTCGAATATGCATCTGCTCCTGTGAGTTTTCTAAGACGGGTTTCCCACGTGTCGCACATTTGGCAAGTTATATTTTTGTTAGTTCAGTATGTTTTGGGAGTTGTTTTCAGATGTCTTCTAGGAACTATTTTAGAAATGTAATGCCAGAAGTCTTGTCTGTTTGAAGTGTGTTCTTGATGCTTTCTGTTGGCTCAAAATTTCCAAAATGTGTTTTATGGCCCCAAATACTGTCTTGGTGAATGATTTCTAGGAGCTCAGAAGATTAGATGTTTTGCTATTGTTGGATAATGTAGACACAGATGTTGACTTTCTCTGGTTGATGCTATCCAGTGGGGTTATGGCTCAACTGTTAACGTGATTCTGCACGAGCCCAAACACTGAGAATCCAGATCCCTAGAAGCCAGATAAACACCAGGTGGACATGACTGCTTGCCTGCAATTCCAGCCTCAGAAGGTGGAGACGGAGGACCCCTGGAGGAATCCCTGGCTAGCAGGGATAGCTATTTCAGCAAGCTCTGGGTTTGACTGAAAGACCCTGCCTCAAAAAGAATGAGGTGGGGAGTGAAGGAGAAGGACTTCCCAACATCAAAGTCAGGCTTGCACATGCATGTTCATGGGGGCACCTAAACACACATGTGTATCTATACACACACAAGCATGCATGCACACATATACACATAAACACAAGACAAAAGACATATATAGGGTGGGCGAAACATATATAACAATATGCCACCATTAACAAGAGAGAGAAGGAGCCACAGTAACTTTAGACAGCACAAACTTCAAAACAAGAAATGTCATCAGGGATAGAAAGCATCATTACATAGTAATAATGGACTTGATTCTCCAGCAAACTGTAATAGTCATTAACATGTGTGCCAAGCAGTGAAGTGTCAAAATAATGGGACAAAATTGACAGAACTATGAGAAGATGTGTTGGGATCATTTGGAGTCCTGGCCTCCAGCTGCTCTTCCCTGCTAGAGATCTTTACTTTCCTTCTGATTTGAGTTACTGAAAGCTGTGTCATAATTGTTTACCAGCTCTGCTTCACGAGCACGTGTTGCCTTACCTTGAGGATCAGAGGATAAGGTTTCACCTGTTGGTCCACCTGACTGTTGGGTATATAAGCCTCCATGGTGCTATTGAATAAAGGGCTTCTTACCAGTGACTAGAGGTCCGTGTCTCTGTCTGTCTCTCTCTCTGTCTGTGTGTCTTAGTGTGTTTCAACCTCCAGCCCCTTGCCCGAAGCTCGCGAACTGTATGGTGGCACATAGAGCACAGACAGGCGTTGTGCGCTGCAAAGATGTCTTCGGCATCTCTTCACCAAAAGTAGATTGATCAATCATCTTTAAAAAAAATAAATAAAAAGCAAAAAGTGGCCAGGTAGTGGTGGCTTACGACTTTAATCCCAGCACTTGGAAAGCAGAGGCAGGCAGATCTCTGTGAGTTCGAGGCCAGGTTGGTTCTACAGAGCAAGTTCCAAGACAGGCTCCAAAGATACACACAGAAACCCTCTCTTGAAATAAACAAACCAACAAGCAAAACAAACAAACAAACAAACCAGAAGACACTGAGAAGGAGAAGACCGGAAAACGACTTGGTGTTTCTAGCACCGAAATCTTGATTTCCAGTGTCAGACTGACTGGGGATCTTGTTCTCTTTCCAGTCTCAGGAACCCAGACAGAAGAGTTCCTTCCCTGCTAATAAACAGAGTCTCCTCCAGCCTGGGCCATCACAGAGAGCTCGGCTCATCATTCCCCCTTGAGATTCAAAATCTAAGGCCTTGTTCCTTTAATGCTCCAAGGGCCTTGTGAGGTGGTATTTGCTGAGACAGAGGTCTCCCTGTAAGGAGTGTTTGTGTGGACTACAGGATCCAGTGAAGAGCAGGTTTGCGCAGACTGGTTGCTTTTAGCATAGAATGTTTCCCATAATGTAGGGCATTGTGCCTTTTCTGAAAGAAAAAAAAAAAAAGGAAAATTTGTGCTAACAAAGGACCTTACAACATGGGAAAAATGAATGTTAACATTTCTGCTTGACTGATAATCTCTGATGTCACCCTTGGGAATCCCTAGCTTTCAGGATGATTTATTTGCCCATGTTTGGTTTTCACTCCCATAACGGGTTGTCTGGCAAACATAGCGATGGGCAGCGGGAAGAGCACGGATGTCGGAGGCAGAATGAAGAGCGGGTCTCATGCTGTCAGGGGAGGGCACTTTTTTCTGATTGTGGCAGTAAAGTTTTTACTCCGACTAAGAAAGAACAAGAGAGGCAGGAATTGAATTCTGACAGATAAATGGAAGAGAGCTTTTTAATGCATAGACATATCACATAGATGCACACAGGGACCTTAGCCATGTGGTTTTCAAGTATGAAAGAGAATCAGATAAGGAATGTGGCAGTCTCTTGTGTTCTTCTCAAAAAGAAGTCCCCAGGCTCTGGCCACTTGGCATTTCTCCCACTTGCAATGCCTGCCACGTGCTATAAAACAGACTCTGACTTCTTGGCAAGACAGCATCCCAACAGCTCTCCAATAATGTCACTACCGTGTTCCTGTAATCTGAAAGATATTTAAGACCAAAGGTGTCCCAGGAAAAGTCAGAAACACCTCGCCTTCAGCTCACTCCAGGAGCCAAACTCTGGCCCTCAAGAGTTTGACAGCTGGGAAGAAGGGCAAACAAAGAGCCTCAAGCTTTGAACCTAATATTCAAATTAATACTATGTAGCAAGAGCGCTGCCCTCTACCCGGGCTCTTGGACGGCCTGGGGGTTTTGTTGTATAGGTGAAAGTCGGCCTCGTCTCAACACATGTGTGTCTACAGTCAAGCTGATTTGGCTACTGCCAAATGCACACTCCCACATCCTTCTCAGAGATTCCCCAAACCCACGAGAGACCCTAGCTTACCTTGCCTGGCACAGACATGTATTTATGACCGGAGTCGAGCTGTTCAGTCACAGTGAAGCATGTGGTTGCTTATGTCGCTGGATTTGCAGCATAAGAAAGAGATGTAGAAAATCTGACAGCTCAAGAACAGATCTTTAGTCAGTCTTTGACTAAGGGCCAGAGGAGTGCATGAGGTAATCTGAGTGGAGAGGAATCAAAACTTTACGGTTAGGCCAACAGAATTTTATGTCTTTACCCGCAAAGATGTGACATACTTGGCAGACAGCTCTGTCTAGACTTGAACAACTTCACCTTGTTAACAACCTTCCCGGCTTGAGCTTTTCTAGACGTGACTGGCTTCACTCTGGTAAGAAGTAAAAGTGACTTGAATGACCTACATCAGAGGGATGTGCTTTCTAATTCATTAATTAAAGCAAGTTCTTCAGGGACCCCTTCCTTGTGTTACCAATTTCTGTGACCTTTCTTTCAGGTTTCCCATGCAGCAATATTTGGGACCAAGGCTTTGGGACAGAAAACATGTGTGTCTCTCGCAAGAAGTGTCATTACACGAGGTTGCAAACTGACATTGGCTAAAAAGATTAGAACCAGGCTGCAAATATCAACTGCTTATGCTTTCTGCCTGAGGGAGGTTGATGGCCTCCTGTTAATTGACAGTCAGGGTGAAACATGCAACCCCTTGTGTTCCCGATGCTGCCTTACATGCTTCTCTACAGGCTAAAGTCATGGCTTCTCACCTCCCTCTGCCTGCACTGTGCAAAAGAGATTACATTTGATTTTAATCATTGTCGTTTTATCTTGAAGGAGAATTCAGCTGCATCTCTGTAAGATCTAAAAACGTCCCTTTTCAAGAGTCAATAAGAGAGGGAGAAGTGAATAGGGTTAAAAACAA
The DNA here is from genome assembly GCA_004026605.1 of Ondatra zibethicus. Classification (NCBI taxonomy): domain Eukaryota; kingdom Metazoa; phylum Chordata; class Mammalia; order Rodentia; family Cricetidae; genus Ondatra; species Ondatra zibethicus. Next base: position 135,030 of record PVIU01003470.1, read on the forward strand.
TTGTTGTCTGTGATAGTTTAGCATTGCACACCCTTCGGATTCTTATTTTGTATTTAAAAAAATAATGGGAGGGATTGGTCACTATATTGTATATTTGTATGTATGTGTGTATATGCATGGGTATATGCTCAAGTATGCATGTGCTATGTACGCTTATATCTGTATTATATTTGCTCATGTATGTGGATGTCTGTATTATATATGCTCATGTATGTGTGTATGTTTGTGTTCATGTATGTGTGCAATGTGTGTAGTATGTGTAATGTGTGTACGTGGATGTTTGTTGTATGTGCTCAGGTAGGTGTATATATTTGTGCTCACATATATGTGTAGTGTGTGTGCTCACAAATGTATGTTTGTGTGAGTGTTTGGATACGGGTGTGCCAAAGCACACCAGCAGCTGCCCTAAATGAAAATGAGAGTATAAAATAGCCTTTCATGTGTCTTTAAATAACTCTGGTTATTCGGGTGGTTCTGAGACATAAAATTGGTTTTGTTTTGGATTTTTTGGTTGAACTCATTGTACTGTTGTTTTGTAAAACAAAAACTACTGGATATTGGCAATTTCTTATGGATCAATCAAATTCAGCCTGTCTGATGGCTGCTTGGGCTTCGTGGTTTCAGGAACTCTACAAGGGCCAGAACATTAGATGACACCACCTCCTTTATATTAAACGAATCATCGAACAATAAAAAATACAATTGTGCAAACAAAAAAAATTAGGAAGGGAAGTTTGTGTGTCAATTTGAGCTAAATGATGTAAGCAGGAAGCAGAGGTGACTGCACACACAAAGTCTCCGTGACTAGAAATGGCAGGCAGAGGTGACAGCTTCTCCAGCTCCCATTCTGGAAACTCATTCCCCCCCACCACTATGTTGGCTGAAGAAGAGCTTATTCCCTGATCCCCAGACATCCACTGAATTCTCACCATCTCTGCTGGAGACAGGCTGGGGCAGGGTGGGGGTGGGGATGTTTCATACAAATTTGTGGCCACCAAAGCACGTGACTTGCTTTTGTGTGGTCTTTTGGGTTGCAGCTGAAACTGAATGTATAAGCAGACAATGGCAAACCACATCAAAAAGCAGAGCACGGTCCCACAGCCCATGGTAGATTGCCCAGGAAACCCCAGTAAGGCACAGTAACCAGCCCCAGAGGGCAGCATACTGTCCACCACATTTGTCCATCCCAAACAACTTGGGAACAACCAGCCCAGTGGGCCGAACTTGACTAATAACTGATAGCTGACCTAATTTCCGTTCTCACTTCTGATTCGGTATCAACCAGAGAAAGTGAGCACTGCCCCCTGACCAATCCCACGAGAGATGATACTGTCTTGGTTTCTTTTTCTGTTGCTGTGATAAAGACCAGAGCAGATTAAGGGAGAAAGGGTTTAGTTTGTTATCACATTTCAGACACAATCTGAAAGTCTCAGGAGCTTGGGGCAGTTGGTTGCCTTGCACCTCTGCATAGCCTGAGGTTGCTCTTTTGTTTCCCAGCCACTCAGACCCAAAATAACCTCACAGAAACTGTATTAATTGCAATACTGTTTGGCCAATAGCTTAAGCATATTTCTAGTTAGCTCTTACATCTTAAATTAATCCATTTCCATTATTTTATATTTTACCACTAGGCTCGTGTTTTACCTGCAAGGTTCCAGTGCGGCTGTCTCCAGCTATGGCTACATGGCATCCCACTAACTCTGCCTTCTTTCTCTCTATATATCTCTTCCAGCCTAGCTATATTCTGTTAAGCCATTGGCTGAAAGCAGATTCTTTATTAACCAATGGCAATAAAACATATTCACAGCAAACTTTACCTCCCACATCACCCCTGGCAAAGAAACAAAAAGCAGTTAATCCACACATGCTAAGTGCTTAGCTCACATTCTCCATTTTATACTGCCCAGAGAGTGGTCCCACTCACAGCTAACACAGGTCTTCCCATACCAGTTATCGTACTCAAGATAATCAGCACACACATGCTCAGAGACCCACTGGCTAGGTGATTCTAGACCCTGCCAGGTTGATCATAAACACACACCATCACAGATGCCCATCTTCTAACAATTTCCGTTAGAAAAAACTAACCCCCAGCTTCCCAGACCAGCAGCCTCTAATCAGTGCATTCAGGGGGCCTCCCCCTTCCCCACAGTAGAAGATTCTTGGTCCTTTTCCTGGCTTCGAATCTGCAATATCCCAAGTGGTCCTGACTGGATCTCTTGGTTCACTGAGCTCTAACAAAACAGTCTTCACTTCCTCTCTTGGTTGACTTGTGCTCACTTGCTCCTCTAGGGGTTCTATCCCAGTCTCAGAATTCTATGTTGTTGCCCCCATCATCTTTGTTGTTTCTGCTAGCCCATTGGCCCTAGGTCACCTGGGGACACTGGTGTGCCCCACACAGGCAGTAGCTCTTCATCAAGTCTGTTTAAACGCCTCTATTCACTGCTCCACTAACCATTACACTTGTGCTATCTTGGAGGTGCCAAAGCTAAGGCAGGGAGAACAGGAACCATCTCTTTCAGTCTTCTAGTTTTCGAGATTTCTAAATAATCTCTTCTCTAGCAAGATCAGGAAAAATAGGTGACGTGGAGATAAATATTCTGACTTCGTTCTCACTCTCGTGTGTGTCTGTTTCTTCCAGGTTCCCTGGACCAGTTGGGTGGAGGCTTCAGGAGTTCCCTACATCTCACATGTCCGGTCTTCCTTCATATCCCATCATCTACACTACCAAACTTTCCCACTGGTGCGGGAGAATTGTCTGTATTCTGTCAATCATGATTTAAATAAACGCTGATTGGCCATTAGCCAGGATATATAGGTGGGTCAACTAGACAGGAAGCAGAGGTGGGGCTATTAGACCAGGAGAATTCTGGGAAGCAGGAAGCTCTCTCGGCACTCCTCCACAGACCACCGAAGAAGCAGGATGTGACCTGCCCCGCTGAGAAAGGTACTGAGCCATGTGGCTAACATAGATAAGAATAATGGGCTATATAAGCTATAAGAGCTAGTACGAAACCTGAGCTAATGGGCCAATCAGTTTATAACCTAACATAGACTCTCTGTGTGATTTTTTCCTTGGGACCTAAATGGCTGGGGACCTGGTGGGAGGACAGAAACCAACCAGGCCCCTCTTGCTACATCCCACTTTGCTGTAAGAACAAGTCTATGTCTATATTTGTGACCAGCTGCTGCCTTGAGCCTTGTTCATGTTCTACAACCCCAACCATGCCTTCAGGACACTTAAAAGGACACCTGGGCCAGCTACTGGTCACCAGAACGCTGCTTCCATCTCATCCCTTGGTCTGTTCTGATTTGCTAGTGCATAGCTGCTCTGGTTGCAGAGTAAATTATATGTCTGCCAATCTCCCTGTCTCATACTGCCTCTGTGGGGAGGGTAAAACACACAGGGATGCAAGGGGGTTCACACTTGGTGTAGCGCCTGCACTATGGGACTGTTCACGAGCCGGGAAAGGAGCTGGAGATTTAAACACATACACACGCACAGAGATAGACGCAGGGATGCGGGTCATCCTTGAAACAAGAATGCCCCCTTTATTGTGTTCAGGGGTAGCTTATATAGTGCTCTGGCCACACCCCTGCCATCAGGAACTCCTGAGGGTCTCGTGCTCAGAGCAGCTGCAAACACAGCTTTTTTTGCTCAGAGCAGCTGCAAACTTAACAAGTTGTTTACAAGAAATTCGGGGTCTGGGGGTCCACAGCCCCAACAACTTGGTTCTGCTTTCTCGTTACTCGCTTGTCAGTGGGCTCTGTTTTAAGGCTCTCAGCAAACTTCTGCAAAGTGAGATGAGGCCAACATTGTCTCCTTCCCCATTGGACATACAGCTCTGCATAAGGCCTAGTGTGCTTTGTCTATAAATAATCTCAAAGTCTCCAGGGATGATGATTTGGTCACCAGTCCAATCAGTCTTTGGGGAAATGTTTGGATCAGAAATGTTCTGACTAGTCAAGAGATTAATCTAAATCATTGATGGCTTCATAATTTGATAGAATGCCCGAGAAATGGTAGAGACCAGGACATGGGGCCTGATTGGAAGAAGATGGTCATTGCAAGGGGTGGGGTTGAAGGGCATATCACATCTACAGCCCTTTCCTCCTCTCCATCATCTTCCTCTCCCCCCTCCTTCCTGGCAACCATGAGGCCAACAATATTGCTACACCGTACGATCCTGAGACAAACAACACTGTAACTCCGTACCATTCTGCCTCCATGGTGCTTTACTTCACCCCAGCAATGGAATAAAATAACCATGGGCTAAACCATATTTTGTCATAGCAACCATGAGTGACTGACACAAGGACCATGCCCCTGGAGTCAAATAAGGTTGCATTCATCCTGAGCTCTGACACTGACTATCAGGATAACATTGTTCAGTTAGTGAGTCATATGAACTCCAGTGTTCTGATCCACAAAGCAAAGAAATCGTCATACAGAGCCATTTGATGATTTAGTGGGGTTATATGTAAAAGCACACAGAACAACATATTATCACAAACAATATTATCACAAGCAATACTTTTTAAGCAATTCCTCTACATTTCTGAATTTTAGCAGAACCCTAAAGTGCTACTGCATGCATAAACAAAACATGAGCTTTATGGGTTTTGTTTTAACAGAAGAGATGGGGTATAGCTATCAAAACTGATGCTTAAAAACGAGAGATAGAATCTGAAGCATATAAGCACTGGGGGGCTTAGACATGCGCATTCTCAATATGGGTGACATTGTCCTGAGAGTAGGCAAAAATAGTTTCTATGCAACAAACAAAACTTAGATATTATCATGGTCATAGTCTGTAAATAAATGTTTGAAATGTTTGTAGTGTTAGAATTTCACTGAGGGACAGGGAAGGTGGCTTGGTAGAGAACATGTTCACTGCAAACATAAAACTAGAGTTCAAATCCCAGCACCACATAAAGCTTGGGGGATGTGGTGACCTACCTATAATCCCATCACTTGGTAAGTAGAAACAAAAAACCACTAGGGCAAGCTAGCCAGACTAGCCAGAATCAGTGAGCTCTGGGCTCGGCAAGAAACCCTTGTCTTGGTAAATAAGGTGAAGAAGACACTCACGTCCATTATCTATGCCCCCCCATGAACATCATACACATACGCACACACCACACACACCCACACAGAGATGCAAAAAGTTACACTGAGTGGGGAAAATGAGAATTGTCAGAGAGAAAAAGAAGTCTAAGAAGGGGTTTGGGGGTGAGTGGGAATTAAGAAACCAGATACAGTGGAAGAAGTGGACAGCGTTTAGGTGTGTTTACATGCAGGACAGAGCTCAGATACGAGACCAGTGGGCAATCAGGGCCAAGTCGCAGCTGTGGGTCACTGGGTTTGTAGCCCTACGACAGAGAACAAATGTCCGCTATTCTGGTTCCTAGAACCCCACACCCTACCATGGCCCATTGCGTGCACACTCCTCAGAGGTGTTGATAACGCAGGGTAGAGCTATGTCAGCATTCCACTCATGGCTCTAACCCACATAGTTATTTGGGTATCGTTCCCATCAGCCCCTGGCTTACTGTCCTGACTTAGTATTTTTCATCGTCACCTTTTTAGGAAACTGCATCTTTTTGTCTTCTCATCTTTGGCCTGTCCTCATGAAACAGATGGAGACAGCGCTTATACTTGTGAGGGTGCTGTAATGGAACAGAACTAACAGGATGTAAGTGGTATGTGCGCATGTGAGCGTGTGTGTGTATGTGTGTGTGCATGTGTGTGTGCATGTGTGTGTATGTGTGTGCATGTGAGCGTGTGTGTATGTGTGTGTGCATGTGTGTGTGCATTTGAGCGTGTGTGTGTATGTGTGTGCGCATGTGTGTGCGCGCATGTGTGTGTATGTGAGCGTGTGTGTATGTGTGTGTGCATGTGTGTGTGTGTGTGTTTGCACGTGTGTGTGTGTGTGATGAGGATGGGGTTTAATTGCAGGCTGTGCTCCATGTAATCCAGCAATGGAAAGACCAGGAATCTAGTAGTTGTTCAGCCCATGAGACTGGATGTCTCAGCAGTCCCAATCTGGTGCTGGAATCCCATAAGCTTCCTAGAAAGCAGCTGGTCTACAATCTACACTGGAATCCCCCAAATAGTAGGTTCTAATATTGGTGAAGGAATGCCTTGGAAACAGGACAAAGGAACTCGTCAGCAGGAGTGAGGGCAAGGAGGCTATAACCAAAATCTTCCTTCTCCTTTGACCATTTATGTGGGCTGCCACCAGAAGGTATGGTCCAGATTTGGGCTAATTCTTCCCACCTCAAATGACAGACACAAGAAAACGCATGGGTTTTAGTTTTTTGCCGACATCGTCAAATTGACAACAACCATTGCAGCCCTCGTTACTCCCTACCACCCTTTCACCCCAGCTAGTATGTCCTTGGCTCCTGGGCCCTTTGGGATTTCTGACCAGCCTGTGAGATTTTTCTTGACATTTCCTTTCTTATCTAATTGCCTCACTATTCTCAGAACCACCCTTTATCAGCTGTGCCCAGGCTCTCTAAAATGGAAGGCCGATGTTTGTATTTTGTTTATCAACTCAGATTGGAGCAAGGAGGCTGGTTAGGGCCACGGGAGAATGGAAGTCAACTGCTAGGCTCTCCAAAGCTCTTTTGGCTGCCACCATGGGACTGCCTGGCACACTTCTCTACTGTGTTTGCATGGTTTGCTATTTGTTATTAGATTAGACAGTAACACTGTGCTGGGACCCTTATGCACAGACCATGTGCTATCAGGGTCCAAACATAGCTGGGGCAAACCAGTTCTTACTGGTCATACTCTATTGCGGTGGGGAGAGGGGATTTCTCAACTTTCCTAATGCTGCAATACTTTAATACAGTTCCTCATTTTGCCATGGCCCCCAACCGAAACATTATTTTCATTGCGACTTCATAACTGTAATTTTGCTACTGTTATGAACCGTAATGTAACTATCTGATACTTGACCCCGGTGAAAGGGTCATTCGATATCAGGGTATCAGATATGTGACCCCTGAGAAAGGGTCATTTGACCCCCAGGTTGAGAACTGTTTCTCTTGGGCTGATGCCGATCTTCTCCAATTTCAGGTACTGGTGTCTTTCGTAAATTGAGTATTCTCTGGCTTCAGGGTGACCTGATGCCTCCCCTGCCTTATGTGGCTAGCTGACTGAAGCACAGGATGAGTTGTGTCTATGAAGGCCAGAGACAGTAGTGACTGTCCCCAGCTGCAGGATTCACCCCTTGCCTATTAACACCAAGCCACGCGCTTGCTTCGTCACAGTCCTGGCTTACTTAGTGTACCTCTGGTACTAAATGGCTTTAGGCGGGAGATTTGCTTTAGTCTGTACAACCCTCTGTTGCACACACCACTGCTATCCAGATTTTAGAAATGTGGAAATGGAGGCTGTAAATAACTTAAACTCATACATCTAAGAAATTGGTAGAGCTGAGTTCTCTATGTGACGCTGGGCTTGAGTTCATCTTTGCACCCCACAGCCTTTTTGTGTGTAAGCTGGTTTCTCCCATTGGCTTCTAAAATCTTGAAGATAGGGGCTAACTTCCATATTTCATATATAAGAAAAGTGCCTGGAATATGGTAGATGCACAATAAAACTTGCTCAGTTATAGGTGGACGGATAAATAACTGAATATATTCTAGACAGGAGCCTGTGTAAGAACTAAAGTTTCCAGACATCAAGAGAATACAACTATTGGCTGGAGAGTTGCCTTAGTGTCTATGTAGACAAGCTCCTCTTACGGAGGATCTGGGTTTGATTCCCAGCATCTACATAGCAGCTCATAACTGCCTGCAACTCTAGTCTCAGGACATCCAATGCCCTGTCAAGCCTCTGTAGGCACCAGGCATGCAGCACAGGGGCATTCGTGCAGCAAAATTCTCATGCACATAAAATAAGTAAATGATTTAAAGCAAAAAAAAAAAAAGAAGAAGAAGAGAAAAGAAAGCTCAGTGAGTTGGCTGAGCAAGACATTGGCTCAGAATCTGGGACTTTCCCCAGTTTTTTGAGGGGTAAGGATCTTTTCTTCCACTTAAATAAGGCTGATTTTCCTAACAATGTTTTTTTTTTAATTGTTGTTGTTGAGTATAAACACATGTCACAGCCACCTATACTGTGACTTTATTGTAAAAAAAAATTGCAGGGGAGTTAAAAAACAAAAGATTTTAAACAAATAAGATATACTTAAAAACATGTTACCATATATGGAGTGGTTTGTAGAAAGGAAATCCCCCCCTCCCGCCAAAAACATACTTCTAGTAATGAGTGAATCATTAGATAGAGTTCTAGGATGGGAGAATGGCTAGAAATCTGAGATAAAGATCATTGCTGCATATTTTTTAATATCTTCCGCTTCTCAATTTTGCTCTTAAAATTACATGACCCCAGATATTTAGTTTGCTTGAATGAGCCGGTTTTATAGGAGAAAATGACTTCTAAATGATTTATCTATTGAACCCTCTGAGTGCTAACAGCAACCTGGGTTCTAGGTAAAGGGCTGAGATTATTTAATTACCGTATTAGTTGGGTTTTTGTCTGAGAGTGCTTGGATGATTGCTGAAAAACAAAACACTTTCTTCGAAAATGTTTTCATTAATAGCTTCATGAGGCAAACTCTTGAGTGAACTCCCCCAAATGAGAGAAAGCAAAGAAAAATGAGCTTCTATGGCCCTTCCCCCCTGAAGTTCTCCTTGAAATAACCTTCATTCACCAGTCTTCAGAATTTGACTGGTCAAGGTTAACAGGTTGGGAGGGAGGACTTTGCAGTTAACCTTTGGGTGAAAATTTAAAAAAGGCAAAGGGTGGGCACAGACTTTAAAATATCAGCAGCATAGAGTAGAGCCAGGAACATGGGTTTTCCTGGCTTCACATTCCCTCCGTCCAGGGAAGGGTTCTTAACCTTGGCTGCATATTAAAGTAACCAGAAGCATCTCAGAGGATTACAAAGTGGAGCCCAGCCTGAGAGTCATCATGGGGGGATTTTCAAGTAACCCCGAATGACTGCTAATGGATTAACGAGACGTGAAGGTGGCTTTTGTCTTTGCTGTTGAAAAGGAACCCCAGAATGAACTCAAGTGAAGCACGGTCCACACTCCCCACGCTGGTTATCTATATCATTGCTACTAGTGTCCTCTAGACCAGAAGATGTGGGAGCATCTTGGAAGAACGGGTCAGAAAGAAAGACTGACTCAGGGTAAACCTTTGGAACGGAACCCAGTCTGCTTTCCTGCAAGATCCTCAAGCGATCATTTTCACTGTGAAGCTTGACCCAGACAGAGTCCAGATGCAACAGAACAACTGACGGAAAAGGCTTGCCTGTTAGGAGAGCCATACAAAGCCTACAAGTCACACAAGGCTTTTGATGCTAATGGGCATGTCTTCATAAGAGCCTTGGCTCCTGGACATTCTTCGGCACTTAGAAAGTACCTGTATGTGGGGCCTTTTCTTCCCCCATCTTATCTTATCTTGTAGGGGTGGTTGCAAATGTGTTTGTGGCTGGCTGTAGCCTGCCTGACGGGGATCAGTCTTATCACATATTAGGCCTAGCTAGAGATTATAGGATTGACCAGCATTGCCAGTGGGGGCAATGCTGTGGGGAAGCAGGTATGGTGGG
>PVIU01003471.1:0-144526 GCA_004026605.1 Ondatra zibethicus
CTCTCTTTCTCTCTCCCTGCCCCCTTTCTGCCCCTCTCCCCCCTGTCCCCTTTCTGCCCCTCTCCCTTCCCTTCCATAACCACTAAATAAATATTTAACCTCCACTCTGTATGGTGTGTCTCAGCTGCCACGTGACGGGGACCTGCAGAATGGTTGTGCGCCCTCCCTGCCCGGGACTGGCTGCTTTGGTTCCCGCTGCCCCCTGCCTGCCGGGGAACTCGCAGCAAAGCCATTTCACCCATCCACCAGCCAGCCAGCACATCTATGCATGCCAGACATTATAAACTATCTTGTTTTGTTTTACATTAAAGCTGGTGCATGACTGTAATCTCAGCACTCACAAGGTGGAGGCAAGAGGATGACAAGCTAAAGATCATCTTCTGGGGCTGGAGAGATGGCTCAGCGGTTAAGAGAATTGCCTGCTCTTCCAAAGGTCCTGAGTTCAATTCCCAGCAACCACATGGTGGCTCACAACCATCTGTAATAAGGTCTGGTGCCTTCTTCAGACAGAATATTGTATACATAACAAATAAATAAATATTTAAAAAAAAAGATCATCTTCTGCTACAGAGTTTGAGGCCAGCCTGGGATGCATATGAGACCCTCAGCGTTGTAAGAAAATGGATGGACCTGGAAAGTATAATATTAAGTGAGGTGACCCAATTTCAGAAAATAAAGAAGAAAAAAAAAAACCACCGCACATTCTCCTGCATCCGTCAAAGCCTATATGTATATGTGATTGTGAGTCTAAAATTTAGAAAGGAGACTAAGTAATTGTCTCCTTTGATGATGCAGGATGGAATGATGGCAAAAGAACAAATGGATCATGAAAGAGGATATAAAACTATTTCGCCTCTACTTTCAACTCAGCTATATATATAGATATATAATATCTATATTATTATATGTAGATATTACATATATATCTATATATTTTTGTGGTCATGAATTTGTGAATTCAACTTTCTGGGTATTGAGGTAACAAACATTTTGCATCCCCCCAAAAAAACCCTGCACGTGTCATTTCTTTGAGGCAGTGACTGGAAACTGGCTTTCTCTTTAATCCCATTGCCCGTTCCTGCAGTAGGAATTAGTAATGGTGTGTCCCTTACCACATCAGCCACACTGACCCATTTAGAAACTGATTTTTTGTTGTCAGGTGGTGGTAGTGCACGCTTTAATCCCAGCACTCTGGAGGCAGAGGCAGGTGGGTCTCCATGAGTTTTGAGGCCAGCCTGCTCTACAGAGTGAGCTCCAGGCCAGGCTCCAAAGCTACACAGAGAAACCCGGTCTCAAACCCCACTCCCCAAAAAAGTAGAATAAAAAAATTTAGGGTCAGTGGGATGGTTCAGTAGGTGTCTTAGTTCTATTGCTGCAAAGAGACACCATGACCAAACCAACTTTGTTTTCTCTGTGTAGCAGCAATGGGTGCCAAGGCAATGCTTATAAAAGAAAACATTTAATTGGGAACTTGCTTACAGTTTCAGGGGGTTAAGTTAGTCCACGATCATCATGGCAGGAAGCACGGTGATAGGCAGGCAGGCATGGGGCTGAGAGCTTTACATCCTGATCCATAGGCAGGCAGAGAAAGAGACTGCATCTGGCATGGGCTTTTGAAACTACTCCCAATGACACACCTCCTCCAACAAGGCCACACTTCTTTGATGTGGGACCCCCTGCTGTATCTGTGAATGTTTTATTACCATTGGTTAATAAAGAAGCTATCTGGCCTATGGCAGGACAGAATATAGGTAGGCAGGAAAACTAAACTGAATGCAGGGAGAAAGAAGGTGGAGTCAGGCAGGCACCATGTAGCTGCTGAAGGAGAAAGATGCCAAAACCTTACTGCTAAGCCACAGCCTTGTGGCAATACACAGGTTAATAGAAATGGGTTCATTTAACATGTAAGAGCTAGCTAGGAATAGGCCTAAGCCATTGGCCAACCATGGCTGTAATTAATATAGTTTCTCTGTGATTACTTGGGTCTGGGTGACTGGGAAATGAGTTCATACTTATTCAAACAGTTCTACTACCTGGGACTAAGCATTCAAACATATGGGCCTACGGGAGCCATTCTCAAACTTCCACAGTGGGTATAAGTATTTACTGTCAAACCTGACCTGAGTTCAAGACCTACATTGTGGAAGGACAGACCCAACTCCTATAAGTTGTCTTCCTGTACCTCACACACACACACAGATTAAATAAGGAAATGTATGTATGTGTGTGGGTATAAATATATTTTTGGTTTGTTTTTCGAAACAGGACTTCTTTGTGTAACAGTCCTGGCTATCCTGGAACTCACTATGTAGACCAGGCTGACCTCAAATTCACAGATATCTGCCTGTCTCTGCCTCCCTAGTGCTGGGATTGAAGGCGTGTGCCATCAATGCCTGGCTTACTCATATTTTTCAAACCATAAATTTTGTTGGAAGATCAATGGTTTCTTGGGACTGGGAGTTGGAACAGGGATCTATTATAAGTGGATCCTAGGTATCTTCCTGGGGTGATAGAAATGGCTCAGAATTGTGTTGAAATAATTCAGCAAGTTTACTAGAAATCACCCAACTGTATTTTAAACAAATGTAAAAATCTTTATTTTATATGTGTGTAATGGTATGGGTAAAGGCTGTCCTGCTTCATTACTCTGCATGACTCCCTTTAGACAGGGGCTTACACTGAACCTGAAGCTGGCTATTTGGCTGGGCCAGGCTGCTTGTCTGAGCGCCAGTACTGGCGCACAGGTGGGCATAACAGTGCCCAGCTTTTACATGGGTGTTGGGATTAATGGAATTTTATGGTATTATTGTAAACAATACCTAATGCCATCTTATTTATTTTGGCTCTTTGAGACAGATCTCAACATGTAACCCAGGCTGGCCTCAAGTGAAGCAATCGTCTTGCCCCATTCTCAAGTGCAGGACCACAGATGTGCCGCCACACCTGGCACTACCGCACCTTTTAAAAACCCCAAGATTCATTTATTATAGAAGCGAGAGCAGCTCATGGGCAATGGATGCTTATGATCTGCTTCTGCTCCCGGAACACAGCCAGGGTGCCTCATAGCTGAGTCCGGCTCTGGCTCAACCCAGCAGGTTCCCCTCTATGTATGTCTGTGAATCCACGGGCTGACAACTTGGAGAGGTCCAGGCCTGAGGATAAGTCTATTACACTGCACACACCTTTGGACACTGAGCCTAAGACCTGTGTCCACAGTTACTGTACACCATGGAGGATCTTGCAATTCCCCCACCTACTATGGCAGCCAGGTACCCTGAACGCCCACAATGCTTGCTTGGCCACATACCTCGCTTGGGGAGAAGTAAGATTGGGGCAGTGTGGTTCAGGGCCACAGGAAGGCACTGCACAGAGTGCTTTCTCTTTCTTTTAGGGATTTATTAAGGCATTGAGCACAGTGTGAGTTTTAGCCAACTAAGATGAGGGCGAGGGAATAGAGGAGGACCTGAGGGATGTCGTAAGTTAATGGCATGGAGGAGTGGAAACCTCATAAATTAGGGGTGCAGTGCAAGGCTTCTGCCAGAACAACAGGCACTGAGTTCCCCAGTCCCAAGACCACAGCTCAGGCTGACAAACTTCAGAGGGTGCCTAGAAGTTCCATCTTTTGGAGCTCAAGCGACAACTGGTAGCCAGGCCACATGGCTGTAGGTCTTTCCATAAATGGAACAACTGGTGTAGTGTTTGCATAGCATGGGTTTGCAGGGGCAAGAAACAGGCAGGGGCAGATCCAAAGGCCTCTAATGCTATGGGAACAGCAGGCTCAAGGCAGGTTCTCCAGGCTCCTAGCCGCAGGGAGGGAGAAGGTGCCTTGTAAGGCAACTGGGTCTGTGTTGACCTGACCTTTGCTTCTATGACACCCTGCTTCAAGAACAGGTGTGTCTTCAAGGAGGAAACAGACAGGGATAAAGGGGGGAGACAGAGACCAGCTTCCATTTCACAGCTCAGCCTGAGACCCCAGGGGGCTCGTGGTCACTGGAGGTGCTAAACTGCCTCTCCACTTTCTTTTGGTCCTTGATCTTGAGTCCTATGTCCACCCTCTTCTCAAAGAAGTTCACCAGCACGGACTCTGTTAGGATGGAGGCCAGGATCTGCTCGAAAGAAATGCACCAGTCTGTGTCCACAGTACCCCCGATACGTGAGGTGGCGGTGGGGCTGCAGGCTTCCCCTCCCACCAGCACGGTGTCATCTGTGAGGTCCTCACACTGCAGGGAGCCTGTGCTGACGACGGAGTAGGAGGACATGGACATGTCATCTTTGGTTTCATCATCAGACAAAAGTAGGGAAGGAGAGCCCTGCCCCTCGCCACTGCCGCCCTCCACTATCACATGACTGTCCTGCAGAGCTTTCCCCTGATGAGTGTCACCACTGCCTTTGGCCTGGGGGTCCCCTGCCACTGGTGGATGACATTCCCGTGTTGGGTCCTGATGAGGTTTGGCTATGGGTGGCTCATCCTCCTCTGTGGCACTGTTGTGGTCCCCGCTGTGGGCACCGTCCCTGGTCTTCTTGGCTGTCCGGGCCGAAAATTTCTTCCCCACCTCGCCGATGCGGAGGAGAAGGCTGGCCACGGTGGCAATGGCATGATACAAGTCCTGTTCCATGGGGTCTTCGCTAAACATGTTGTAAAGTGTCTTACACAGCTCAATGAATTGCTCCTTAGGAAGAAGGCCAGAAAGAAAACAGAGGTGGTTATAGATGGGTACCTGTGTTCTTATAAAGCCAACTGGAGATACAGGCCACTCTAACTGGTGTTGGGATTTTGATGGCACAAACCCATGCCTTAACATTCCTAGGTTAGGAAAGGGGAGGGGCTCCACCAATGCCACACAGTCTTCAAGGCCTTTCTTCACAGCACAACCATCCTCCCCCCTTTCTTTTTTTAAAGACAGGGTTTCTCTGTGTTAACAGCTCTAGCTGTCCTGGAACTCATTTTGTAGACCAGGCTGGCCTTGAACACACAGAGATCCGCCCACCTCTGCCTCCTGAGTGCTGGGATTAAAGGTGTGTGTCACCGTCACCCAGCCACGGTTCATTCTTAATGCCTGTGTATGAAAATGCTTGGAAAAAATAACGACAGCCTAAATTTTGCAGGAAAATGGATGGAACTAGAAAGCATTATTTTGAGTGAGGTAACCCAGACACAGAAAGACAATTATCACATGTACTCACTCATAGGTGGTTTTTAAACATAAGGCAAAGAAAACCATCTTACATACCACAATCCCAGAGAATTTAGACAACAATACGGACACTAAGAGAGACCTACATAGATATAATCTACGTGGGAAGTAGAAAGTATAACAAGACAAGATCTCCTGAATAAATTGGGAGCATGGGGACCTTGGGGGAGGGTTAAGGGAGGGAGGGGTGTGGCAGGGAGGGGAGCAGAGAAAAATAAAAAAAAATTAAAAATTAAAGAAAAAAAAACAATTAAAAAAAAAAAAAGAAAGTGCTTGGAATGCAGGACCTTCCCTAAAAGGGTACAGGGTGAAGTCCAACCTGATAGTTGGTTGGATGTTTGTGAAAACATCATGGGCTAGACCGGGCCCACTGGAGTGCTCGTCTCAAGGTTGTGTGGAGTCCCTGGCTATTGGAGACTAACTTTCCCCAATACTTCTGTGGTTTATGGATACTGATTCAACCTAAGCAGGTGGTTACCATGGAAACACCATCCTGTCCAGAATGTCACTTTTTACCTATCGCTAATGACCATCAGGACGAAGAGGTTCTAGAGAGAGGGAAGCGAACTCCCACCCATAGGAGACTGCTGGTGTACAAGGAGCACGAAGCTGTCCAAGCCCCAGGCAGACAGAATTCTCTAGAAACATGTGCTGTAGAAACTGATGGTTTCTACCTGGTTCATCTTGGGAAGGTCCTTAATGGTTTCCTTCTGGGCCTCTTTCTCCTTAGCCCATAATCGAAGGTAGTGTCGGTAGTCCGGAGGGCTGGTACCCTTCTCCTCTGCAAGTTGAGAGAGAGATTAATCTCTATCTGTCCAACAGAGAAAGCAGACTGTGGGCTGCTCTCTGACCCGAGGTTACTTGGGTCCTATTACAAAATGCTCTGGCATTTAGAGAATGGTTTAAACACCCCCAGATACCCACAGGTCTCTCTTAAGTTAGTGGAAGTAGGTTGGCCTATGTTGATGAGGAGCTCAAACCTGTCCTCCCCAAGGCTGTGAGGATGGAGCCTGGGTACACATGACAAGCACAGCAGCCTGGGGCCCTGTGGCAGCAGGTGAGCTAGGTACTGAGGCATCAGCCCTTTGTCACCCCTCAGTGATTGCCAGGAGAATGGTCTGTACCTCTTCTTTCTTGGATGTCCTCATTTCCACTTCCTTCCTGCTGCTCCTGTGCTGGTGTGTCTACATGCCAGAAAAGGAACAGAGAACATTCTTTTGACTACAGACCACAGGGTCTTTACAGGTCACAGCTGTGGTTCTGCAGAGCAGCCCCTACAGGGCCCCATGCTGCCCTCCTGCTTGGCTGGTCCCAGGCTTACACACTGCCACAGGGAGAGCTGGTTATGTCTTCACTGGTTCCAGTTAAGGAACGCCAACTGCTGGAGACTTAGCTCAGCAGTAGCGTCTATGCTCAGCAAGCTGCAGGCCCTGGGCTCCATTCCCAGCACCGCACACAAAGGTTACTTTCAACATGCTGCTTACCAGTGAATGATACCATGCACTGTAGAACAAGCTTGACAACTAATGAACTCTGCTGCAAAAAGTCAAACTCAAGGGAGTGATTCTTCCTTTCCAAGACTGTCACATCAACAGGAATTTTGTACAGGACCCTGTGTTCAGCCTATTATTTTTGTTTGTTCTTTACATTAATTTATTGTGTGTGAGTATACAAGCCACAATGCAGACAAAGAGGCCAGAGGACAACTTGTGAGAACTGGTTCTTCCTTTCTACCATGGGTCCTAGGGGCTGATTGGCAGCAAGTACTCTTTCCTGCTGAGCCATCCTGCTGGCCCCTTAGCCTAGTATTTCATAAAGTTCTACATTTGCTGAAGTTGGCACACACTGTTCCGTACATGTGTGAACATGAACCTGAAGTTCTCCAAAAGATGAACTTCTCTGAGATAACGTGGCTGCTGGAGGACCCCAAGTGTTGACATCAGGCAGATCTCAGTTCTGGACTGTCTTCCTGGACCATGCTGGCAGCAATGAAGGACAGGTATCTCCAGGAACCCTCTTGCCTCGGGGCTATGTGGGACCCAAGGACAGCCTGTGTACTCCAAGCCCTCTCCTACAAGAAGCTAGGACAAGCTTAGGGCATCCTGGTTTGCCCAGACCGAGTGTAACAGAAGTTGCACTGATTCTTTAACTTGAATTTTCTTTCCTTTTTTACTGAGGTTTCAAGATGGAGCCCTGAATTCATGAACTTGCCACACAGACTAAGCTCAGAGTCACAGAGATCTGCTTGCCACTGCCTCTCAAATGCTAAGATAAAGGGTATGCCACTACTCCTGGAATAATTTGTATTCTTTTTTTGAAAACATTAAAAAATTTATTTGCTAGGTGGTGGTGGTGTTTGCCTTTAATCCCAGCACTTCGGAGTCAGAGGCATAGGGTATCTCTGTTGAGTTCAAGATCAGCCTGGTCTACAGAGTGAGTTCCAGGACAGCCTGGTCTGTCACACAGAGAAACCCTGTCTCGAAAAACAAAACACAAAGAAATCCTCATGGCATGTGCATGCCTTGTGCTCATGGAGCCAGAAGAGGGCATCAGAGCCACTGGAACTGGAGTTAACAGATGGTTCTGTGCTGCCATGTAGCTGTTGAGAATCAAGCTCAGGTCCTCTGGAAGAGCAGCCAGTGTTCTTAACCACTGAGCACCTCTTCAGCCACTCTAAGTTATGATCTTGAAATCAGGTCATGTTCAATTTAAGTAAGTTTTCAACACTGTCTACAGGACAGTGGTGACTTGGGACACGCTATTCTTATTTTCCCTACAGTGTCACTTCCTTACGTCACCCACCTGCGGAAATGACTTCTTTTTATTATAGTTTACCTTTTTCTTTTTAATTACTTGGAATGGAATTTGGGGCTATCTGTAACCCAGGCAAGAGTTCTATCATTGAGCTACACCCCAGCCCTCATGGTCAGTTTCGTATTACACATGACCAGCTCCATGGCCGAATCCCAGGCAGGGCCCAGAATGGCCTTTCCCTTTGTCAGATATTCTCAAAATGACTTTTACATGTGGCAAAGGCTGAGTCCTAACAGGCACACAACATGTATTTACTGTAATGAGAAAACCCTGTAAAGCTTGAAGATGCTTCCCAAGGGGAGTGTCTATCTCTCCCTCTGGCCTCCACTCTCCCATCCTGTACCTGTCTCACATTCTGCATTCCTTTCCTAACATGAGATTTTTGCATGTGGGTGTAATAGAGGTGATTCCCTGGGCTTGCTCTATGTCTAGCATGCTGCATGTGCATGCATCCTCATCATTAACCATCACATGAAATTGCCCCCACCAGGAGCAGCTTGTTCTCAGGATGAAGTTTCCAAAGAGTTTCTGGGGCATGAAAGCTTCCAGGCTTCTAAGTAAAAGAAGACAAAGCCTAGAGGCAAAGGGGTCGCCCCTGCCCTCCAGGGACTGACCTTGTGCCTCCCAGGGCAGGAAAAGATCCAGATCTGAGGCCAGAGGAGATGCTGGAAGGGACAGCAGAGGATGCGTAGAGGGCAGAGGGAGAAGCCCAGGTCCAGGGAGACAGAGATGCAAGAGAAACAATGGGTGAGAACACCTATAGGGCCAACTTGGCCCAGGAAGTGTGGCAGGGCCCTCCCAGGGAGTACCCCAGGGAGGCATGCTCCCCGAGTCCACGGTGGGACTGCTGGCTTCCTGCACAGGCCCCACAGAAAGACTGGGGGCTGCAGACCCATGGCTGGCTGTGCTAGGTGTCTCAGCAGTGACTCACCTTCTGAGGAACTATCCTCTGTGAAATAATGAGTGGCCTCCAGGGCTGACTCCGCCTCCTCTGGGATCAGAGCTGTGTTCCAAGAAAAGGACTTGTGAGGATGGGTGAAGAGGCTGATTTCTCGTCAAAGCAGAAAAGGTCACCTCCCCTACTCATGTCCTACCAGGCTGGACACCTTCTATTGTAACACCTGACATTTTAGTAGGTGGTCACATTCTTCTCGTTTTTGTGACAGAGCCTCAGTCCATGGTACAGGCAGGCCTCTAATTCTCAACCCTCCTGCGGCAGCCTGCTGATCTGGGATCACAGATGTGCTTGGCTTACTAGTTTGATTTTGACAATGTGTGTTTTTTTGGGGGGGGGCAGTGCTAGGGATTGAACCCTAGGTTATCCCTTATGTTAAGCTCTTGTGCTATAGTTGAGCCACGTCCCCAGCACTGACACTGTGTTTGGCAATGGGGTACACGTGCTGGGTAAGAATATAATCCATATACCCAGCAGCCTCCCACCACAGGGTGACCTGGCTCAGCAGATCTCATTGGGGGCATTTTACTTTATACTGCATTTGCTGGTATTGGCTGACCAGAACCTGAGGTTGCAGATTCCCAAGGCTGTGTGTACATGTAATCTTACCATTCCTGTGGTATGGAGTGGCTGGGGTCGGGCAGGGAAGGGTTAACAGGACAAAGCACAGAAGGGTGGTAGGACCCAAACATCCCAGTACCCAGATGAAGCAGGCTAAGGTGGCTCAGGGGCGGCCCCAGTTTTCTGATGCTGCCCAGGACTTTCTTACCAGCTGCAAGCTAGCCTCGTGTGAGAACTGGGCCCCAGTGCACACAGTGAGAGGCTGGGGTGTGCAAGGCAAGTGGTGAGTGAAGCCTTGCAATCTGACACATCACACAGGGCCAATTCTGAAGGCAGATACTGTGTGTGAACTGCTCAGGGGGAGTTCCTAGACAAGAAAACTGGCAACCTGGGGTGGTTCCACCAGAGGCAGCGGGTACTCTGGGCCATCCTTTCATCTTTTTGGATCTGGTTCCTGCCCAGGGAAAGCTCCTTCTTAGTTGCTCTCCCCACTGTCACTCTTGGTGAGCCAGATGAACTCTGGCCACACATAAAGGATGCTGGGACCATGTGCTGGTCAGCTTCTGTGAGCCCCTGCCCCCGCGACTTAGCTCAGACCAGCCACCCACAGGACACATTCCATCCTAAGGAGAGCTCCAGCACCAACCACTTAGAGGCCGGAAGTGGGGCTCTTGTTACGAGGCCTCGTGACAGGATCTGCAGGTGGCCTTGGCAGTATCCCAGGCTGTCTTGGGATAAACAGGAACCTCTGGGTAACAGTTACTTGAAGAACAAAGAGCTTAGGGCCCAGTTACATTGGAACCTCCATCACAGCCTTCTGTGTGGATTCTGGGTCATGTTGCCCTGCCTGATGGGCTGAGTGCTGTTTCCAGGAGCCCTCCTGGAATCTTCCCGCATGCCCTTTCCCCATCCTTGGCCTGTGCTCAGACCACCAGCCATGGTGGACCTCAGCCTCAGACCCTCACTCATGCTAGGCCCCAGCGCCTCCCTTCTTCCTAGCTCACGCTCCTGGCTACACCCATTCCAGAGGCATGTTGGTAGTTCAGTGGACAGCCAAGCGGCCCAGAGAGGCCCACAGCAGGACGCCTGAAGGCACTCACCTGGGGGCAGGTGCAGCTTGTACAGTGCTTTGAGCTTCTCTGTGAGGTCTCCATGGTACATTCCACCTGCAGATTAAAGCCAGGGAGGGGAGCATGTTTGGCAAGAAGGC
Organism: Ondatra zibethicus; assembly: GCA_004026605.1. Taxonomy (NCBI): domain Eukaryota; kingdom Metazoa; phylum Chordata; class Mammalia; order Rodentia; family Cricetidae; genus Ondatra; species Ondatra zibethicus. The sequence goes on from PVIU01003471.1 coordinate 10,736, forward strand.
TCCAGGGACACATGTCAGGCTGTGTCCCCACACCCTTCCTGTGGGTTCTAGAGGAGACTCCACAGTCTGGGACAGCCTGGGTCCTCCCTAGCCAGGTCTCTAGGAGGGCTCAAATGAGCCCTGGGGCCTCCTGCTTCCCTTGGGCCCTATGGAAAAGTTTAGCCTTCTTTGGGGCCATAGCTCCAGACTGATGGAGAGGGACAGTAGAAGAAACTGCTGAGCTTTAAGGCAAGGGCTCAAGGCTGCCCTCTGCTGGCCACAGGAGGGACAGACACACTGGCTGGTACTTGAAAGATGGGTGAGACACTCACTCATCCCTGTCACAAACTCCTTGAAGTTGATCAGTGAGTCCTTGTTTTGGTCCAGGAGGCGGAACATGCGACCTGCCAGCACAGGTGTGTGAGAGCCACAGGCCCAGGGTGTCAGGCTGGCAAAGAGCTCCCGAAACTGGCTGGCATCGATCCGGTACTGCTCCAGGTAGGGCAGGCTGGGGTCCCGGTGGATGGCGGCTGAGCGGCTACCACCCCAATACTGGCTTGCCAGATGCTTGGCCTGTAGGGGATACCGTCTGGTGAGATGGCCTTTGGGGCCCTGGCTCTCAGGGTCACCAGGGTGCCTTTCCTGATCTGTCCACATCTGAAGTCTTAGAGTGATACACACTGGGCAGACACTCAGCTCACAGGACCCCTTCATGTTAGTACATAGCAGAAGAGCCAGACAGGGCACACGGAGTCCACTGTTCTGACAGTGTAGGTCACCTTAGGAACTGAACCCCAGGGAGCTGGAAAGGACCACAGGAACTGGCAATATATAACCATAGTCTTAGCACTCAGGAAACTGAAGCAGGAGGATCACTTGACCTCCAAGTTAGGTTTGAAGTAAGCCTGGGCAATGCAGAGAAAACCCAGTTCAATAAAACACTTAACTACTTAGTCACCAAACAACCAACAACCACAAAAACCCAAACCAAAAACAACCAGAGGGCGGTGTGAACTTCTGCCCTTGCCTTTCCCCCAGTGTCTTTCCCACTCTTTGTAGTGAACCTGAGTTTTGTGCGCAGAAACTCAACTGACTCACGCCGAGGGCGGGGATTACAAGGCTGCTTTATTTGTAACCACCCACTAGCACTGGTCTGGCAGCGCAAACTATCCCTTATCCACAGCACCTAGACTGAATCATCCTAACGACTGACCTGTGTCTCTTGTTAAAACTACTTGAAAAGAAGATTCTGTTTCCACTGGAGTCACTAAAAGCGTAACCCTGGAGCTGCTCAAAACAGTCCTGTCTGTCATTGTACAGGAAAAGCAGCCCAGACGTTAAGAGAGATGGAGCAGCGGCACAGCGGGCTCAGCACCTTGACCCAGCCATGCCTGAAGCTGTGGAACTTTTCAGTTAAATGGGGGGATGCATTCTGTCTTCTACGTGAGTTGGTTTGAATGCTTTTTGTTTCTGCTATTGAAGAGTGCTCTACTGGAGCTCATTCACCAAACTGCTTGCTATACAGGCATGAGAACCTAACTTTGATCCCTAGAACTAGCACAAAAATGCTGGGTGTGTGGCTCAAGATGCTTGCCGCCAAATGGAATGTCTTGAGTTTGATCCCTGGAACACACAGTGAAAGGAGAGCATCTACTCTCACAAGCTGTCTTCTGACCTCTATACATGTGCCATGGCATACATGCACATACATACACATAATAAATAAGTAAATGTAATGATGACATTAATCCCAGCACTCAGGAGGCAAAGGCAGGCAGATCACCGAGTTTGAAGCCAGCCTGGTCTACTGAGTTCCAGGACAACCAGGGATATACAGAAAAACCCTGTCTCAAAAACAAAACAGCTGGGCGGTGGTGGCGCATGCCTTTAATCCCAGCACTTGGGAGGCAGAGGCAGGTGGATCTCTGTGAGTTCGAGCTCAGCCTGGTCTACAAGAGCTAGTTCCAGGACAGACTCCAAAGCCATAGAGAAACCCTGTCTCAAAAACCAAAAAAAAAAAAAAAAAAAAAGCCAAAAAACAAAAAAAAAAAACAAAGCAAACCCAAACCAAAGCTACATGTGGTAGCGTGCACTTGGAGTCACAATGCTGTGAGGAGCAGGAGAAGCCCTGGGGTTCACTGGCCAGCCAGCCTAGCAGGTGAGCTCTTGGCCAGTGAGAGAGTGTCTCAAAACACATGTGGATGGCCTCAGAGGAGCGACACCTGAGTGTGCATGCCATACTCTGTTCTGCCACACAGGGTCCACGGTAACTGTGACTAAGGACAACGGATTTCCTGGCTAGGGCTGCTGTGCCGAGGACGCATGCAGATGAGATGGGGAACTCTACCCGCCCTTATGCTTGGCTGTCACCTTAAACACCATGTAAAGATCCTCCAGCTCTTCAATGGAGAAGCCGATGTCCCCTGGTATGGCTCGGACCTAGAAGGAAAGATGAAATGGTGGTACTGGAAGGCCCCAAGTTCCTGCCGCAGTACAAACAAGATGCTTGCTCTGGGAGTTCTCATGTGGATGGGGCAAAGGGTGTGATCTGTCCTCTGGTGTCACCAGTGGCCAAGCACATGAAGGAGGGTCCACACTTATGTGCTCACCCTCTGCCACCACCTGCCAGTCAGCTCCCACTCCCAGGGCCTGCCCTGGGGTCGGCACTAGAAGGGCTCATTCTCTCCTGAAGGACCCACTGAGGGACACAGGGGGATGGATAGCCACTTAGCTCCAGCCACCCAGAATAGTCCTATAACTTGCCAATCAGGTCTTTTTTACTTCCGTTAGTCAGGGTTGGTCATATCTGTTGCTTGTGAGCATGCCCTATAACCCTGAAGGGAGGGGTAGAAATATGGAGGCAAGGTAAGAGGTCCCCGACTCCACATGGACAGAGATCATGAACGGTTTAAACAGAGCATGGAGTGGCAGGGATGGTACACCCCTGCAGGGAGAAGGAAAAAGGCTTCAGAGAAGGGTCATACAGCATGGGCAAAAAAGTGGAGTGTCACTGTCCAAGACAGAGGTGAAGCTTACAGCAAAACCAGTCTGGGAGGACTTAAACCGTGGCCGTGGTCTCTGTGTGCAAAGTGTCAAAGACAATTCCCACTATGTGACCATGGCCTCTCCCAACCTCCCCAAACTAGTACCCATGCATCCTGGCCATGACACAGGTACCAAGGCAGGGCAGGGATAGGGTACAAATTGAACCCTGCACTCTGCTCAGGAAGGGGTGGGGCTGGATAGGATACTGGGAGAAGTCATTCACTCAGGCCAGCCCTGTAGCCCCTTGACACAAGGTTACCATTGCCTTCGCCAGTGACCATACCACGCTTCTCTTGGCTGTGTCTTCCAAGGACTGGATCACCTTCAGCCTCTGTTTAAACCGCATCTGTTCAATGTCGTCAGCCCTCAGGCTGCTGAACTTCTACAAGCCAAAGGTGAATCAGTGAGACCAAAGGCACAGGGTGAAGTCCCAGCCATACTTGCTTGTGTTCACCCAAAACCAAAGGCCCTGAGGAACAGCTTGGCCAGGCTAACCCTGCCGGAAGCTGACCTCATAGGACACTTTCAGGAGGTCAAAGATGTCCACTTCTGCAGGAGGGTCATCTCCACTGGTCAGCAAAGCATGAAGGTGTGGGATAGGTGGAGAAATGCTCTGCTTGTTGACCACATTGTCCAGGTATCTGCAAAGATCAAAAGACAACAGTATAGGCCCCCATCAGCCACAGCCAAGCGCTGGGGTAGAACTCAGGCCTGGGAATCCTGCAGGAAGGTGCTGGTGTGTCTGTTGGGGCATCTATTGGGTTGAAAGCTCCCATCAGGGTAGCAGAGAAAATACCTTGCTGCCCACTCATGCCTGAGCACTAATCCCAAGGATATCAGGCTGTCTTCTAGTGGCCTGTGGATTCCAGAGCCTACCTAGTTTGGGGACATTGTGCTCCCTCTCTAGTGAGTCACCAGGATCTGGCTAGGAAGAATCATACAGTGCACAGTTTCTCCAGGGACAGGGTCTTGCTCTGGTTGGCTAGTCTGGGTCAACCAGGCTTTCCCATCCTCCTAGGCTCCCCAGGATGAGCCTGACACTCAGGCAGGAGAGGCTTTCTGGTTCCAACCCATCCCAGTAGACATACCCCATCTCTGGTCAGATGCCTGCTCCCAAGGAGGGGCTCAATCTCCCCACTGTATGACATATGCATGAAATCCAGTCATAGTCAAGCATCTTTACATCAGGGATCGAGAGTCACATTAGCTAGGAGGAGGTAGACAACAACCCTACCAATTTTGCAGGGTCCCTCCATCCTAGGGCTGGCTCAACAGGCAAGCACAGTGTTCCAGGTTGGGCCATAAGGAGTTCAGGGCAAGTGCCAAGAAGAGGCAGGGAGTGAGCCGAAAGTCAGGCTGGGGACTTGGGAACCTCCTTTGTGCAGAGGAAAACCACCAGAGTGGTTCCCCCCACCATGTCCAGGGAAGGGTCCAAAGTTGTGACCGAAGTTCTGTGGGGTATGGGAGAGACTGGAGCAGGGACCACCTGATGAAGCAGGCTCTGGCCCCAGAAAGGGTCCATCATGTGCTAAGGTAGCTGGGGTGGGGAAACCTGGGAGGGACAAGTGCTTAAGGAGGCCAGGGTGAATCTGGCTTTACAACAGGCTCATTTAGCTGTCTGACAAGCCCAGTGTGGGTCTGCTTTATCCTGGGGATGGACACTGAGCAGTGCCGCTGAGCTCAGAGAAACCACGACAACTTTGTGAAACAAAGCTTCCCAGCCCTGGCTACAGGTCGGAGGCCTTGATGTACACTGTCTCCGAACCTCCAACATGAGTGTCACAATGGGTCAATTCCCCATGACCATAGAGCTGAGTGGCAGCCTGCAGCTCAGTATACTCAGGCCCACTGGCCTCTTCTGTTTGCTCTTGGCAGCACCTTGTCCACCAGGACAGTTGTCTCCTGCCCCTGGCTCATCTCCTGAACTAGTCTGGTACTTGGAGCACAGCACAGGATGTTGACTGAAGGCTAGGGAGGGGAGGCGCTCTGCTGCCAGCTCCCTGGAAGCAGGAGTAGCACCCAGCATGGTCACCTGCCCAGCACGGTCATGGCCTCGCCCTCGTCACTGCAGTCTAGGAGCTGATCCATGTTGGCATCCAGCACAGCCAGGGCCACCTGCAAGATCACCTTGATGCCCTCATAGAAAAAGCAGTCAACAATGACCACAGCACTCTCAAAGGGCATGACGCTGAGGAAGAGGGTCAAGAACCAGGACAGCGAGATGCTGGAGATCACGCCCAGTTCCTGCATCTTCTCTGACAGCCGGGGCAGGATGTCTCTTGTGAGCTCCTCAAAGATGCCTTGGTCTACGAGGGCTCCTGAGGAAGGCACAGGAGGCTGAATATGAGCACAGCTCCAGCGGCTTGAGCAGACCCCCTGTAGAATCCCAGGGCCTGGGGTACAGGGTCACTACCTGGTTCCTGTCCAACCTCAACCCTGCCAGCTCTGCTTACAGTGAGGACCAGAGGGGTGTGCACATGTAGAAAACAGAAAAGCAGCTTTGTAATCATTCTTTCTATAGCTTCCAAACCACGGTGTGAAAGAAAGTACTTGTTGCAATATACAGTGGTCCCTTGGCACCCATGCAGTTGTTTCTAGCATTCTCTCAGACACCAACATTCCCCGGTGCTTAGGGCAGGGGATGCACAGAAGCTTCTCAGAAGATACGCACACCCTCCTGACTGCTGTAATTTACTTCTGGATGAATCATAATACCTACTCCAGTGTAATACTACGAAAAGCTATACGGCTGTTACGTCTAGGGAAGGAGAAGAAGGGCTGGATCTGGGTGTGTTTAGTATAGATGGAGTTTCTTCTGTGCATTTCTGGTCAGTGCTTGGCTGAATCCACAGACACAGAACCTATGGATACAGCAGGCAGACTCTCGTGAAATGCTGATTTTACCCTCCTAGAAATAACAGAAGTAAGCAGGGGTTCTCTCCACCTCCTGATGATGTGAATATATGCAAAGCTAAAGGACCCCACTGGGGACCCTAGACATCAAACAACAGAGGACAGCCAAGAGCTAAACACAGATATGCTGAAATAGATCAGTAAACTTATATCCTTTTAAGGACACAGGTTTACTGGATGTGAATGCCTGGACACAGAGTAGACTACATACCCCAGTTCTGGCATTTCTATAGCAAAGAGGCGGGAAAGCTGGGTGGAGCACTGGGCTCTAGGTGGACTTTTAGAACCCACTGGATGTGTGCTGTCCTCTGACTCTTACTCTGGCCATCCTGGGAAACCCCATTAAGTCTAGGTGGGAGCTGGGGCCTGGAGGCAGAGGCCTGGGACTCTGTGCTTGCTTCTCTTCTTTCTGGCATGATCCTTTTTCAGTTTCTAGTCTGTAAGGTAGGAACCTGCATGACGGCTCTGAGGTGTAGGGAAGAGTCAGTGGGAACTTCAGGGGACAGAATACCAGGAGAGGGGCAGCCACCCCTACGTGGAGCTCCTGAAGAGGTGGAGGCGCAGGCGAGGGTACCCTGGGGACACTCACCCACTACCCTGGTGTTGTAGTAGTCAGGCAGCATGCGTTCACACAGGGCCACCAGTAGCCAGAAGGCTTCCTCCTCACTGCCATAGAGCAGGAGCACCGAGGTCACAATGTTCATTGCCTGCCAGGTAGAGACAGTGGGGTGTGTCTGTTTCACACTGCTGGCCACAGAGCAAAGTGGTCTGCCCCTTCAGGAAGATCCAGAGCCCAGCAATAACAAACAGTCCCTGACCAACCCTGGGAAATTTGCCAACAGGCCAATTTGCAAGAAATCAATGAGAGAGAAACAGCCAGCCAGCTCCATCAAAGTGGGTCAGAAGGCATTAGGAAAACAGGCAGTGACATCAGCTAACAGTTCTGAGAGGGCTGGGTCAAACTGATGTGTGGGGTGTGTAGCCAGAGCCCTGTAGTGGGAAGGAGTGCACTTACAACATTAGCTGATAACAAGGAGAAGCTCTGAAGAGGGCAACTTATTGAGTTATTTCAGGCCGATCTCCTGGCCTCCATGAGTTGGTAACATCATGCAGAACAAGGGTCTTACAGCAACCGAGTTTTAGGAAACCGGTGTCCTTGAAATCCAGATACAAGCAAAGGCCAACAGAAAGCCATCTGACCAGTTTAGGAAAAGTCCATAGATTCAAAGACAAAAGTCAACAGAAATGTAAATCAAAATGTCAGTGAGACAGTACACCCCTGTCTGTAAAGCCAGCAAGTGTGAGAGAGGAACTAGACCCCTTTGAACTACTGACTGTAATGTACAGCAGTGCAGAACATGGAAGCTCCTAAGAAGATGAACACAGAACCCCATCCAGCAATCGGACCTCTGGGCTCACAGCCAATGACTGGAAGGCAGAGACTGGACAAGCACTCATACACTGAAGTTCACAGCAACTTCATGTACAATAGTCCAATGTTACAAGTAATTCAAGTGTCCATTAGGGGATGGAGAGAAGCTGGTGGTGGTGGGACACATCTTTAATCCCAGCACTTGGGAGGCAGAGGCAGGAGGATCTCTGAGTTGGAGGACAGCCTGGCCTACAGACGAGTTCCAGGACAGTCAGGGTTATACAGAGAAACCGTTTCAAAAAACCAAGAGAAAGAGATGGAAAGAGAGAAACCAGATATAGCTAGAACAGATAATCCAGCCTTAAAAAAGAAGAAGATTCTGATTCATGCTGTAATGTGATGATGGATCTTGGGAACAGTAGGTGAAAAGCCAGATGCAAAAGGATAAATGCTGTGTGTGAGGTCTCAAAGAAACCCAGGGACACGTCTCATTCAGTACCTGTGGCTCCTCCCAGCACTTTTCACCCCGCTCCCTACCCTAAACCTCTCCCTCCCAGGGTATGGGCTTTGCTTCCCTTCCCTCAGCCTCTGATCCTTAACAGCAGCCATTTGATCTTGGTCTCTTGGTCCTCTCTCTTTGTTCCCTGTCTCTCCTCTTCCTCTCTCGCTCTTCCCAACTCTCTCTCCCTCTCTCCTTTCATGGCCAGGTTTATTCTGCTGGACCAGTTCAGTCTGGATCTTTCCAGATGCCTTTGCTTGTGCTCTCCCTCTTATCTACAATAAACTCTCTCTACCTTACACAGGAACAGGCATGTCCTCATTTTCTCACTCAGTACGATCACATTCACACGAGGTGTGCAGAACAATTAGATTCTGAGGCAGGAGAGTGGGAAAGGGGGAGTGAGAAGTTAGTGTCTGACAGGACAGTTTTGGTGTGGGGATATGAAATGCTTGGTGCCAATGGCTGCCTAACAGTGTATGTACTTAATGCCACTGAACCACACCTTAGAGTAGCTAAAATGGTAACTTTTGTTTTATGTACTCTTTCCCATACAGACAGAAAAAGACAGCTCTGCTCAGTCACAGACAAGGAACACAGAGAGGACAACTTACTGTATGGCAAGGGGTTGAGGGGAACAGTCACTATCATTTTATTCTTTTAAAAAAGAAATGTGTATGGGTGTCCATGTGTGGGTGCCTGAGAGTGCAGAGCCTGCGCAGGCCAGAGACACTCAGTCTTCTGTAGTGCAGGCTACAGACAATTGTGAGCTGGCTTGAGGTGGGCTCTGGAAATGGAATTCAGGTCCTCAAGAAGAGCATCACACTTAACTTCCAGCCATCTCTACAACCCCTTTTCAAACAAGCTGGCAAGCAAGCAAACAAAAACCAGTGTCTCACTTAGCTCAGGGTGGCCTCAAGCTTCCCACGTAGCTGAGGGTGACCTTGAATTTCTGACCCTCCTGCCTTGATTTCTCAAGAGCTGAGATTATAAGATACTAGGTCTTTGTTTTTTGAGACAAGGTCTTGCTTTGTAGCCCAGGGTAACTTTGAACTTGCAGCAACCCCCTTATATCATCCTCCCAAGAGGGAGGATCATAGGCATAGGCCATCATGCCTGGCTAAGCTACAGCTTTTCTGGGTTAGGTTCTTCCTCAAGGGTATGGATAGGATCATGTGTGTGTTGGGTCACCACAGGATCAGACCACCAGCACCTGCCCCTGGGAGGCCATGGTGGGAGATATTATCCCCAGGGTCCCCCGCTAAGTCCCATTACCTGGCAGTAGCCAATAGTAGGGTTTCGGAATGCATAGGCAGTCAGCACTCGCCGAAGCGCAGCGATTCCAAGCTCATTCTGGAAAGCAGGGTGCTCAGGCATGGAGCGGTGGAGGTCTCGCTCGATCTCCTCAGTAGCCAAGCTGTATTTCCCCATGGACTTCTCCACTAGCTCAGCATAGTAGCCAGGATGGGTCACCATCTCATTCCAGGCCCCTGGGGAGACACGGGTGGCAGCTGTCTTTCTTTTCCTTCTCCTAGTTATGGCCAACAGTGACAGGGCTGACTGGAGACACAAATGCCCCACGGGAGAAAAAGAACTGAGATCAGTTGCAGGGCGTGAGGGCAAGTTTCCCTGAGGACCACTCTAAGGAACTCAAATGGCCTGGCTTCTAAAATGCCCCCAGTGGCCAAAGGTATGAACGCTGTCAGAGTTTGTCCCAAGGGAAACTGCCTGTAGGGGACCTTCCTGTCTTCAGCTGTGCTGTCACCCACTGACAGCACCTGCGCTGGTATCTGCTGCTCTGGGCTTGAGCCCTTATGTCACTGAGGTCCATACTTCCAATTCTCTGAGAGAGCGGGCAGCTCCCTTCTGTCTGGCTGACTTCAGGAGGCTGGCTCAGGGACTAGAGGAACTGGCCTGACTCAAGTCTTCCTTTGATGCTAGGGATGAACCCAAGGCCTCATGCAAGCTCAGAACACACTCACCCAGCCATACACAGAAAGCTCTGAGGGCTAAGAGTGGCCAAGCCAAAGCTGGGAGCAATACAAGCACACTCACCAGAGAAGAGGAGCCAAAGCTCCCCACGGAGGCTCTCGGGGATACCCTTCAGGACCAGCTCCCGGGTTTTGGCTGTTCGGTACATGCACATGCCCCGCCCGTACTCAAAGAAGTGGATGCTCCACGATTCCTCCTTCATCTTCTCCTTGGCCTGAGAGAGGAAACGTGGAGAGTGGAGCTGAAGAGAGTCTCAGTGCTGAGGCATTGGTGGCAGGTCTTCCACATCTCAGTAAGGCTAGCAGCCTGCTGTGTGGAGAGCTGCCACAAGCTCAGATTGCAGAGCCATGATGGCAAAAGAAAGTATGAAGACTCAGCTTGCCTCTCCCTCCCAGTTCGTCAACAATAGAGGGCCCCTCCTGTTAGAGGCCCAGGGTCCCCGAGGAAAAGCACCCCCCAACACAGGGCAGGCAGAGTGTCTGTCCCCAAGTCCTGGGTACACATGACACTGTCCAGTGCAGACCAAGAGGGTACGCCCAGCCTGACAAGTCATGAAGGATGGTGCTGGCCACAAAGGCCTAGCCTAGAGGTGGCTCCAGCCTTCCTCCTGAGGTCTCAACTCAGGCATGAGCTGAAGGCGGGTGCTCAAGGCTTACCCCTTTGGCGCCAAGGTCCTCCATGGGTGAGTTTTTTTGGAAGACTTTGAGCAGGCCCTGGGAAGCAGTAGGAACCTCTTGTGTATTGAAACTCGGAGGGCTGCTGAGGGGAGAGGATGGGTTGGTGGGTGGTTTTGGTGCCTCACGAGGAGCTGGAGCTGGGAGAGACTAGAAAATACAAGAGGGGAAAGTGCCTAACTGAGCTGCCCAGTGGCCTCTGATGTGCTCAACCACCCAAAAAGCTGAACAAAGACGCCTCCAAGGGTCAGTGGTGCCAAGAGCAAGGCTACAGATGGGGCACAGCCCACATTTCCTCTCTGGATGGCTGAAGCCAAAGCCACCCACGCTAGCCATCTGGGCCCTGCCACAGGCAACTGACTCTTCCTCTTGGTGCTGCCCAGCTCTTCCAGACATTAAGCAGGTAGGAGGCCCAGCTCCACATTTTCTGTGTGTGGAGGCCAGAAGACAACCTGTGGGAGCCAGTTCTCTCCTTCCCCGTGTGGATTCCAAGGATCAGACTCCAGTCACCAGGCTTAGCAGCAAGCGCTCTACTGAGCCATCTCAAGAGCCCTGAGGGGTTCTTTAAGAAATAGAAAAATTCTGGGCTGGAGAGATGGTTCAGTGGTTAAGAGCACTGACTGCTCTTCCAAAGGACCTGGGTTTAATTCCCAGCACCCACATGGCAGCCCACAACTGTCTGAAGATCCAGTTGCAGGGGATCTGACACCTTCACACCAATGCAGATAAAATAAAAGTTAAATAAACCATAAAAAATATTAAAAAAAAAAGAAATAGAAAAATTCGCCCTCAAATTCTTACGGAATTTCAAGGTATCCTGTTTATTTTCCCCCCTTCTGTGTTTTGTTTTTATCCATAGCCCTAGAATACATTAAATTCCATGAGAGTGTGAGTTTTTGGTTCTTGTCTTTTAATTTTTTTTTTTTGTTTTTTCAAGACAGGGTTTCACTGTAGCTTTGGAGCCTGTCCTGGAACTAGCTCTTGTAGGCCAGGCTGACCTCAAACTCACAGAGATCCGCCTGCCTCTGCCTACCGGGTGCTGGAATCAAAGGCGTGTGTCATCACTGCCTGGCGTTTTAAAAATCTTTTTAAATTTAATTTTATGTGTATATGTGTGTCGGTGGGTGCCTAGAGCTGGAGTCACAGGTGGTTGTGAGCTGCCTGATAGGTGCTGGGCACTAAACTCAGGTCCTCCAGAAGAGCAGGGAGTGCTCTTAATGGCAGAGCATCTCTCCAGCCCCCTCCCTTTTGTTGTTTGAGACAGGGTCTCCCTATGTGGTCATGACTGTCCTGGAACTTGCTATAGATATATCAGGCTAGCTTTGAACTTGCAGTGATCTTTTTGCATCTGCCTGCCAGGTTCTGGGATTACAAATCGGCTGCCATGCTGAACAGTAGAGCGTGTGTTTTGTCTAACTTGGTCACGGTCCTATGCACGGTGCCTGGAAAGGCAGCTGGATGCCAGCATCCAGCAGAAATGAAACACCACAGCAGATGAAGCCATGATGAGTGCTCAGGAAAGGCTTGACGGTTGCTCTGGCTCTGTCACTCGAGGTACTGAGTCCTCTGAAGGTGGGACAGTACCACCACCTTCCTTCCTTCCTTTTTGGTGATGTCAGAGATGGAACCTAGGGCCATGTGCAAGCTATATCTCTAGCCTTTGGTTTTTCAGACAGGGTCTTACCAGTTCTCTGGGCTGGCCTTGAACTTGTGATGTTCCTATCTCAGCCTGTGAAGTGTTAGGATTACAGGGATATTCCACTGTTCTTGGTTCAGGTACCTCTTTGTAGTGGGATTGTTTCGTTCTCTATAGAACACAGGAGCTGTGAGTCACCCTCCAGCATGCACCCACAGCATGCACCGCAGCATGCACCACAGGGCTGGGCTCAGGGGAGAGCAGATGAGGGCACTTGGAGGCTCTTCATTTGGATTTGGTCCGTCTGTTTCTTCCTTACCTCTGGGCCTGGGTCCGCAATGCTGGCCTTTGCTCCCCCAGTGTTGCCACCTAGCTGCTTGGACGGAGTTTTCTGGAGGAAGTCAGAGATCCTCTGAACCAGAAAGTCACGGTCTTTCAGGTTGGCAAACAGAAAGGTCATTTTACTCTTGGTGCTGATAGACAGAGGGCTGGGCAGGACGCTGGAGCTGTCAGCTTTTTCAACAATGGTCACCTAAGGCAGCGAAAGAATGTTTTGGGGTGTCTGTATCTTAGGATGCAGAGCTGGGTATGCTGAACCACAGTGGCCTTAGGGCGCCCTCTCCTGGGCACAGTGCAACGGGACACTGAGTGGCCCAACTGGATTAGGTTCCTGCCATGGCCACTTGTGATTCTGTGCAAGACACTTGTGTGTCTAAGTCTCAGTTTCTTGTGTCACAGAAGGGTGAGTGCCATGGCCTTGCATGACCTCTGTGAAGACGACCATGAAAAATGTAAATGCTTAGCATATTTGCTGTCCCTACTGGCTTTTAAAAGATGACCCATAGCTGTGCCCTCCAAAGCATTTGAGTGGCCCCTCAACTGCAAGGCTGCCCACAGCCCCGGTACCCAGGGAACACTTTCTGGCAGCTTCTGCAAGGCTTGGCTCCAACTGCAATGTGTAGAAAGAGCAGCAAAGGTGCACAGACATGGGGCAGACTTTCAGCCTGCAGTGAGTGCAGCCCAGCTCCAGCAGGAGTCAATGTTGGCAACAAGGAAGGCCAGGCAGTCACGCTTGTTACTGATGGTGTCTCTAGGGAGGCAGTGACTGAGCTGTGACCTGGTCTTAACAGGTAAAGAGCTGGGCGAGAGGCAGGACAGTGGGGGCAAGCACCACCGTGAGAGGTGCCTGAGATGGAGTAGAGAGGGTGCAGGAGCTAGAACAGATGGAGCGAGTGGGCTGTGTCTGTGTCTAAATTGAGTTTGTGCAGCATTTACATGTGATGAGTAAAAAAGTATCTGAATGTGTACACATGCATTCATATGTACGTGCCATGTATGGGACATATATGGGTTTTACGTGTGTGAAAGTATGTGGAGAGCGTATACGTGAATGTGTGGTGGATATATGTGTATATGTAGGAACAGATCTGTGTGTGTGTATGTGTGCGTGCGTGCAGGTGTGAGTGACTGTATGTATGGCCACATGCAGTCTGCAGTGTATGGAGGCCTGAGAAGGCCAGATGGTATACTGAAGGTTCTAAGAGGTCACAAGAGGTAGTTGGGGGTTTCCTGAGCACAGGGAGAAGATGCTGGAGGAGCCTAGGAAGGGTACCACCAACTCTGCTTGGCATCTCCAATTTTTCTGGCTACACTGGAATGAGGATGTGTTCCTAAGGGATCGGATGTGGTCGGGACTTTCCTGAGGAGGCCTGGAGCCTATTGTGTCCTAGGTGGTGGCCGTGGAGACAAAGAGCTAGACTTGGGAGAAAGTCCTGACAGGACATCACTGTTGGAATGCAAAATCTAGGGAGCAGAACCAAGGGTGACTGCTTCTCCCTGGGCAATGGATGGCAGAGTGTCACTTAGCAAAGGAAAGGCATAAAGGATATGTCTGGGAGCAGAACCCAAGAGCCCACAGTATGAATCATGGAGCTGCCCTGAGGTCAGGGGGCCTGTGGGCCGCCTGGATGTGCTGTGGAGGATGGGCCAGCCTACATCCTGATGGACTGGAGAACATCTAGGCCAGAGATGCTCACCTCCCTCAGAGGTATGATGAGGCGGCATGCGTCTTCCTCCTTGCTGGCAAAGCAGATGTAGTTATTGGAGATGAACATCTGGCCGGGAATGTGCAGCTTGTTAAATGGCGTCCACAGGGTGCAGCCTGTGTGGCCATCCAGCCGCTCATCTTTGGGAAGCCGGAACGTGGCCCTGTAGCACTCGTTCTTGGCTCGGGCATCCAGGTCTCTGAGGAAACAAAGTGGGAAGCTGGAGCAGGGCAAGCATTTCCTCAGCTTCACAGTGGATTCCAGATCTCTGGGGTTTTCCACTGAGCAAGTCACTGGGAATTGGAAATCAAGAAAAAGATTTTTTTTTTTTGAGAAGGGTTTCTCTGTGTGTAACAGTTCTGGCTGTCCTGGAATTTGCTTTGTAGACCAGGCTGAGGCTACTTCTTGACCCAGAGAAGAGCTAACCCTGTCTTGAAACCCAGACAAGATACCCCAGCAAGGAGCAGAAGAGCTGAATTCAAAATGTACGCTGGCTTTCTCTGAGCAGAAATGTCTGATGGCTGTGAATAGTGGCCTGGTCTTGCTTGTTCCAGGGTATATCCACACAGACATATCTTCTAGGTCCTAAGAGAGCTTTCTTCTTTTTTTTTAATAATTTATTTAAATTTATTTTACGTGCTTTTTTGTTTTATTTTTTCTTTCTTTCCTTCTTTCTTTCTTTCTTTCTTTCTTTCTTTCTTTCTTTCTTTCTTTCTTTCTTTCTTTCTTTCTTTTCTTTCTTTCTCCACTATACTAACGAGGATTTTTTTGTTTTTTGAGACAGGGTTTCTCTGTAGCTTTGGAGCCTGTCCTGGAACTAGCTCTCATAGACCAGGCTGGCCTTGAACTCACAGAGATCCACCTGTCTCTGCCTCCAGAGTGCTGGGATTAAAGGTGTGTGTCATCACCGCCCGGCTATTTTATGTGCAATGTTATAAAGGTGTCAGATCTCCTGAAACCAGAATTACAGACAAGTTGTAAGCTACCATGTGGCTGCTGGGAATTGAACCCGGGTCCTCTGGAAGAGCAGCCAGTGTTCTTATCCCTGAGCCATCTCTCCAGTCCCCCAAGAGAGCTTCTTATCTGCCTTAAGCTTCTGGCACCCTAACCAGAGTCTGAGCACACAGTCAGACTCACTGCCTGACAAGTTCCAGAATGGCTTCTTATCTTTCTAGATGGCCACCTTGTCAGTCTCATCAGGAGAGTGACATCCTTGCACAACATCCTGACCTGGAAGGTGTATGATAAGCCTACACCTAGGAAGTAATCTAACTGAGATGAGGTCTCCAAACACCAGTGTTGAGTCCAGGAGCGCTTACCCTGACTGTGGAGCCCAGAAAACCTCTGCCATCTGAGTCAAATGAGTGCGTTTTCTGTGAGGCTAAAACATGAGGCCCAAACAGAAGTGATCTGCAGAGCTGGTCACCTTGATCCATTCTTCAGCCATGCCTAGGGGCAGAATGGCCGTGACCTCAGCTCTGTGCACAGTCTTGTCTCCTTTGCTAGCTTTGGGCCTGAGGACGCACACACACCCATCACAGGAATGAAGGCTCTGCAACCCCAACATTCATTCACCAAAGACTTCCAGTGCGGCCTCCTGGGAATCTTAGCGCATCTGACGAGGGTGGTTTATATTCTAGCTCCACTGCTTCCTGGTTGAGGGACGGCTCTTGTCACTCAGCCTCCTGATCTGAGACCAAGAGATGGTGAGACTACTCCCTGCACAAGGAGCTTCTTCCCCATGGTAGCATTTGTGGCTCTCCCAATACAATAATGGTCTGTCTGTGCCTTCTTTCCCAAGTGGTGGGCCTGGGAGGGCATGTGCTGGACACCTGGCTGATGGGGAAGCTCGGTTAACCAATCACACCTCAGAAAAACTGAGAGGGACCAGGTGTGCGCTCTCTGGGAATTCCCGCCTGACACAGGAAGTCAGACTCCCCATTCCTGTGGTGTGAGTTTCCCTTTATAACCATTAAAAATATAATTGTTATCTTTAAGCTGGGCTGGTTATTTCCCGTATCGTATAATTGATAACACCCAGCAGGGTTAGTGGACCTAGCCCAAGGGAACCATTCTCACTGATGTGGGATCTCCCCATTCCTCAGAAGGGTGGTGTACCGCTTTAGAGCTGAGATGTTCTTATGTGGCCGGATGGGCCTAGGCAGGGCCTTGTCCTCCAGGAAGCCTTCACTGTCCAGCAGCTTTCGCATGGCCAGGTTGGCCAGCTGTTCCATGAGCTTGAAGGTCTCACCGATGTTAAGGAACATGGAGAAGAACAGTTCCTGGTCCCGTGTGTCCACACGTATGCTCTCGGGGAAGAGCAGAGTGGCATTCTTCTCTAGGCGTGTGACATCCACCCACTGTACCACCAGGCTCACTGATAACAACAGGGACAAACACACCATCCATTACAAGTGGACAAGGTGAGACTCCCGCTCCCTTTCAGAGCCTCCCCTGGATTGTTCCCAAGAACACTATCTACTTCCATCCCTCCATGCCTAAGCCTAGTCATACTAAGTAAGACACATGATCCACAAGGAGGCACCAGCCCATCGGGTTCATGTTGCTCCAAGCCCAACCTTAGTAAATGTTTGCCCCAGGTGGATGAGGATGAAAAGGTGCAAATACGCAGAGAACTAGCCAAGACTCTGGCCCCAAGGGGCCTCACTGTGGTAGGAACTGAATGTCAACATGGTAAGATTGGCACAGAGGAGGAGACTTGGCCCTTGCAGTCTTGACAGGTTAACAGTTAGGGCAGGAGGAGGTCAAGGAGGGCAGGGAGGGAGGTGAGCTCTGGAACTAGCGCTGACACCTGCCGATCGAATTAGCGGTAGACTTGGAAGTTCCTTCTGGGGTGACAGCAACAGCAGAGGGAACTGACAGTTACACTGGGATTGCAGCCTGCCTCCTGAGATCAGGGTATTCTGCAGGGAGACACCTGTAGTAGGTGACAGTGGCCTGTACCTGAGGCTCTACACGATCTAAAAGCACTTGAGGAAGCTGTGCCACTGAGCACAACACCGGAAGTGAAAAGCAGGAGGCCTTAGTTACTGCAAAAGCAACAGTGGGTGTGGACGCAGAGCTGCCAGGGACAGGTGTTGCCTGGGTGCGCTCATCACCGGTAGCTAAGGTGGCGCCTAGGTTTGGGGAGACAAAAGATCTGGGTATAGAAAGGAAGGGGATGCACTAGGAATGTGGGCGCTTTGGAGAGGCAGTGAATTTAGGGAAGCAAGGGTGTAGGGGAGCTGGGTATGAGGTGGGGAACTAGACGAAGGTGTGCCTTCTGCCCCCCTCACCTTCCTTCCCCAACAGGAAGGAGTAGAAGCACAGGTGGTTGACAGTCAGGTAGAGCCAGCCCTGCCGTGGCACTCGGCCCTTCCAGAAGCTACAGGAGTAGTAGTTGACCAGCTTCTCGCCCTCTGGCATGCCGAACTGCTTCCGCATCTTTAGCTCTGCCTCCTTAAATTTCCCAGGGTCTTCATCCCCCTGGGGCTGCAGGTTCTTGTTCTCTTCTGCAATGATACCCTAGAGGAGACAACAGGGCTTTGGCCACTGCACCTGTTGGAGCAGTCCCAGAAAGGAGCAGAGAGGCCAGGAACCCAGAATTAACTTGTTTCGTTAATTAAAAAATTTAAACCGGGTGGTGGAGGCACATGCTTTTAATCTTAGCACTTGGAAGGCAGAGACAGGCGGATCTCTTTGAGTTTGAGGCCAGTCTGGTCTACAGAGCAAGTTCCAGGACAGGCTCCAAAGCTATACAGAGAAACCCTGTCTGGAAACAGTCTCCCCCAACCCCCGAAAAAAAAGAAAAAAATAAAATTAGGCAGAGTGGTGGTGGTACATGCCTATAATCCCAGCACTGAGAGACAGAGGCAGGTAGATTTCTGTGAGTTCGAGGCTAGTCTAGTCTACAGAACGAGTTCCAGAACAGTCTAATCTCCAAACCCCCTCAAACGATTTTTTGAGGAGGGTGTTGGGGAGTCTCAAACAGTCTAGGCTGACTTCAAATTCTCTACATAGGCAAACACAATCCTCTGTCTTAAGGTCCAAACGCTGAGATTACAGGCATCTGCTACATACTTGCTAGGATCAAATCCAGAGCCTTATGCATGCTCAGCATGTACTCTGAGCCACATTCCTGGCCCTCAATTAATTTTTAAAATTAGCTTACGAAGGAGTGAACCCATTATGACATTTAAAAAATTTTTATTTATTTATATTTTATGTATGAGTGTTTTGTATGTATGCCTACATGTCAGAATAGAGCATCAGATCCTATTATAGATGGTTGTGAGCCACCAAGAAGTTGCTGGGAACTGAACTCAGAACCTCTGCAAGAGTAATCAGTGCTCTTAATCTGAGTCATTTCTCCAGCCATGACATTTTCTTTTTTTAAAGACTTATTTTCTTATTTGTGTGTGTGAATGTTTGCCATGTGTAGCAGTGCCGAAGGAGGCTAGGAGAGGGTGGTGGATTCCCTGGAGCTGGAGTTCCAGGCGGTCCTTCCCTGAAGGCACCTTCCTAGGTTTTGGCTGGTAGCTAATACTCCCTCCCTCTGTGGAGCGCCCGGGAGACCTATGAGCAGGGAGCAGAGGCTGTCAACAGTTTGCTCTGCCTTAATTTATTTATTAAGTATACAGTGGTCTGCCTACTTGCATGCCTGCAGGCCAGAAGAGGGCACCAGATCTCATTACAGGTGGTTGTGAACCATCATGTGGTTGCTGGGAATTGAACTCAGGACCTTTGGAAGAGCAGGCAGTGCTCTTAACCACTGAGCCATCTCTCCAGCCCCTATCCGCTGACGTCCTCACTGGAGTCAGCAGCCCTGTGACTTCGACAGCTCCCCAGTCTCTGCCCAGGAGTACCAGTCCTTCCTTACCTGTCAAAATCACAGGGTAGATTTTTAAATGGCTGACTTAGTTGTTTTTTAAATATAGTTATTTAGGCTAAATATCAGGATTAGATTTCTACTTATTAGTTGTGTGTGTACGTGTGCATGGTGTGTGTGCACAGGTATGTAAGAACAGCTTTGGGGAGTTGGTTCTTTCCTCCTGCCCATGCGGGTTCTAGCAGTAGAACTCGGGTTGCTGGGCTTGCACAGCAAGTGACTTTCCCAGCTGCCCTGTCTCTCAGGGCCTAGGCTTCTGTCTTAGTTAGGGTTTCTACTGCTGCAACAAAATACCATGACCCAAAAGCAACTTGTGGAAGAAAGGCTTGTTCAGCTTATACTTCCTCCCTGCTGTCCATGACCAAAGGAAGTCAGCACAGGAACTAAAGCAGGGGAGGAACCTGGAGGCAGAAGCTGATGCAGAGGCCATGGAGGGGGGCTGCTTACCCTGCTTACCCTGGCTTGCTTAGCCTGCTTTTTTATAGAACCTAGGCATGGCACCATCCACCATGGGTTGGGCCCTCCCCCACTGATCACTAATTAAGAAAATGCACAACAGCTGGACCTCATGGAGGCATTTCCTCAGCTGAGGATCCTTCTTCTCTGATGACTCCAGCTTGTGCCAAGCTGACACAAAACCAGTCAGTACATCTTCCTTCCTTTTCCATTCTCAATATATTCGAGTAAGGTATATTCGAGGGTAGGCCAAGTCATGCCTTCTACCAAGAAGTCCCATGGCTGTTTCTGCCATTCCTTCTTTCCAAAGCCCCCCACTCCCCGCCCGCTTTCCTCTTCACACTTCACACTCCCTCTCCCACGTGGGTTGCTGGAGCTCTCTTCACCCTGGGTCCTGTCTGTTTCCGGATCCATCCCCTACTCTTATTCTCTTGCTTTTTGTTTTTTTGTTTTTTTTAAAGGAATTAGCTTTGGTCTTAGACTTTCAACTTCCTTCTAACTTACTGGTTTCTCTGGAGTTGGTTTCTAACTTCCTAAATAGGACACCTGGCCCATTATCGTCACCCAAGTCTTCCCTAACATAAAGTCCCTTCTGTGCACCAATTGGTGCCTTGCACCAATTACAGTATATAGCATTTCAACCATTATTCAGATGGTTTTGCTGTTGTATGATCACAGGTGTGGGCGTGTATGTGCGTACCTGTGTGCACGTGTGTGGAGGCAGGCGGCTGCTGCCAGGTGTCTTTCCTGATTGCTTTCTACCCTACACATCTGTTACTTGGGCCCAGAACCACGGACTGGCTAGTCTCGCTAGGCAGCTTTCTTAGGGGAATCCATGCTTCCACCTTCTGGTACTGGGATTGTCAGCGAGATGCCGTGGCCACTCAGCATTTACATGGGTACTGGGGATTTGAACTCCAGTCCTTGTGTTTACAAGGTGAGAGCTTTACCTGCTAAACCACCTATCAGCCCCTAAGTTCAGTTTTGTTTCCTAACTTCCATGGGCTATCCTGTGGTCCCCAAAGGCTGCTTGGAGGCCTCATCCTCTTCACAGCACGACTGTGAGTTGTGTGGTGGACCCATAAGAGGTGGGAGGTCTTCTGGGACATGCCTTCATGAGGACACAGGGATTGCTGGGCATGGTGGCACTCAGGAGGCAAGGCAGGCAGATGGCTGTGAGTTTGAAGCTAGTGTAGTCTATATAGTGAGTTCTAGGCTAGCTGAGGTAGTACACCCTAATTCCCTTCCATGTCTTGGCTGTGAGTTGAGCAGTTTTGCTCAGTAACACACTTGGACCATGATGTACCGTCACAGGGCAAAACCCACCAGAACTGTATATTAAAACAAAAAACAAAACAAAAAAATCCTAAAAATCCTTTTAATTTTATAAGCTGATTATACTTGCTACAGTTAACAAAAAGTGAACTGATGTCCTTTCTTCTTTGAGGTCTGAATCATTCCAAATGTTAGTGTTCTGCTGATGTGTCTGTTAGGGCCACTTAGGAGATATTTGATAAGGCTGCTACCGTTACTACTACTACCCCGCAACAGGAGAGTAGCAGCTTGGCTTTGCCTGCTTACCTGGAGCTGTAAGACAACACAGGTCCTGCCTAGAACCCCAGTGTGTGCATAGAAGAGCTAAGAAACTCGGTCCAGTCTGTCCAGGTCTATGGTGTTCCAATGTGATGAATTCACAAGACTTGCTGAAAGCAACCTTACGCTGTCAAACTCTGCACAGCAAGGGTCTGCCTGGGAATCTCAATGCAGCCCGGGCTGGTCTGGAACTCACAAACTTTTACTTGCCTCCTGAGTGGTGGGATCACAGGTGTGTACTATTATGTTTGGCTTCATAATCATTACTTGGCTATAAAATATTCCATTAAGCATACCACACATGACTTAATAAGTCCCCTGAAGATATTGCACTGAGCAGAATAAGCACCTAGAAAGTACTGGAAAATGCTTGCAAGATCACTGTTTTCAGATATTGCAGAGGAAGGAAGAGCGTTTGTCTCTTATGGGGCTGGGAGCCACTGCTTCCAGTGCTTGGGCTAATTGAGGCTGTAGAAAGCATAGTAACACATGTCAATCACTCTGCTCCTATGACGACACCACAGGGCACTCCCCAAGAATTGCTGTATAAAAAGCTATGGGCCTTTTTGTTGTTGTTGTTTGTTTTTCAAGACAGGGTTTCTCTATATAGCTCTAGCTGTCCTGGAACTCACTCTGTAGACCAGGCTGGCCTCGAACTCACAGAAATCCACCTGCCTCTACCTCCCAAGTGCTGGGATTAAAGGTGTGTACCACCACACCTGGCTGGTATGCACCTTTTAATCCTAAGGTTAAAAGATAATGTCTGATGGATCCAGAATTGTCAGTCCATGCTGCATCACTCTGTTGCTTTGAGACTGTGATGGCACCAAAGAGGGCTGTCTACCTCGTGCTGACAAGAAGCATTGGAGAAGGGCCCAGGGTCCCAATACCCCCACTCAAGGGTACCTCTCCATCTGTCTAATTGCCTTCTGTGAGTTCCCACCTCCTAAAAGTCCAGCAATTTCTAATAAGAACACGGGCTGAGAAACAAAACACTCAACCCATGGCCTTTGGGGTACATTAAAGATCCCAACTAGAACAGTAGAAGTTACTTCCACAGCCCTTTCAACCAACGTAGCTTCAGTTTCCATCCTGTGAAATGGGAACAAAACCTACAGCAGGCTGTCTAAAGATGAGACAGCTCCGTTCTTGGACTCTGCAGGGCATTGGTTCTAGGACCCCCAGAGACACACGAATCCTTGTATGTTTAAGTTTCTTCTATAAAAGGACAGGGTTTCGGTATAGCCTGTGCCCACCCCCCTGCACGCCTCAGCTCATCTTACAGCATGCAGTGCGGCAGGAATGCTCCACTCTGCTGAACTGCTTAGGACAGACTGACAACGGAAGTCTCTGTTCAGCACAGGTGTAATTCTTTTCCTCAAGTATTTCTGACTCACAGTTGGAGCCATAGAAGCACAGCCCACAGACACCGAGCATCAACTGTGTGCAGCTACTACCACCCCACAAAGGGAGCGAGGGCTGTTAGGGGGACGTGAGCCTTACGTGTATCTTGCCCTTGACGAAGGTGGTGATGTCTTCCTCACTGTCGAAGATGGACAGTGTCTGAAGCAAGTTGTTTTCCAGCCATTCCCAGTGTTTGGTGATCTCTTTGCGGGAAGAACCTAGTTGAGTGAGATGAAATCATGAGGTCTCAAGACTCAAAGTGGAGAGGGGGTCCCAGGTTCTCTATTTGGGGGATCATGGTCTTCAATACAGATTATCCTTTCCTGCTTAAACTTCCTATTACAACAGAGGCCATAAACACAAAAAGCCAGAACTACAGAACCCTTCCTCCTCAGCACCAAGGGGGACACCCGGCTCTGTATCCCTGTCCTTCTAGAGACAATCTACATGGCCACAGGCTTGTGAACTCATCCAGCTTCTTTGTTCAGCTGACAGAGTCTCTGCAGGGCAGGCATAGAGGTACTGCCCACCTCACTGTTTCCTGCTGGCCTCCCCCCACCACAGTGTCCGCCTGAGCACTGCAGGTCCAGAGGAAGTAGGCAGCCTTGGAGAAGGCAGTGTAGCATACTCCCAAAGGCTGGGGATTGTCTGCTCCTATCGAGGACTTATAGAGGAGCAGCCCTAGGAGGCAAAGGAAGTACTTATACTGGAAAACCTTTCAGAATGGATGACTACAAGGATGGGAGGAGGGAACATCCTATATTCTTCTCAGCTGTGCTAGGGTGGACCCTGGTGGGAAATGCAACTATGCCCACACACTATGAACCAGAAGATAGAATGAACCTAGGGTATCCTGGGAAAATGCTTCACTACTGAGCCACACCCCAGCCCTGAAGAAGACACCCTTTTCTAATTGGCAACACTCTTGTTGCAGCTGAGCAGGGGACCCTGACCCCTTCCTGGCTAGGCCTGGTGGTCCCTGCCCCCTCCCACCCACAGCCCAGCTCACTGCTCCGCTGCAGCCTAGATGGCCTTTGCTAGAGATGGTTTGTCTGCTTCTTATTCAAGCAGCTCACTAACCATACACGGAATTCCACAGTGTGGAGCCTCTCCCTTGATTGCCTCCGGGAAGCCGCCCACGGGAAGCCGTGAGCCGGAAGTACTAGACTTAGTGAGTCACACGGAACTGCCTCCCTGCAAGCCCCTTTTAGTCCCCCATTTTCGTTTCTGTTTGTCTTTGTCTTTCTCTTATAACCTCCTTCTCCTGGTGCACAGAAGCCAGGGTCTGGTTGGTAGAAAGGGATTTCTTTCTGCTTTTTTCTGTTTTGGGCCAAGAACCCACATTCAAATTCAGAAGTTAAACGGACATGATGCAACTCTCAGTATCATTTTATTTTCTTTCTTCCTTTTTTCATTTCATTTTCTTAAATTCAGATTTTTTTTTTCCTTGTGTAGCCCTGGCTGTCAGGTGACTCACTCAGAAGACCAGACTGTCCTTGAACTCACAGGGATCTGTGTACCTCTGCCTCCTAAGTGCTGGAATTTAAGGCATGTGCCACCACTGACCAGATTATTTTTATGTGTGTAAATGTTTTGCCTGCATGTATGTGCACCACTTGTGTGCCCCCAGAGGTCAGAAAAAGGGGTTGGCTCTCCCGGAACTGGAGGTTTAGATGGTTGTGGGCCACCACGTGGGTGCCGGAAACCAAACGGGGGGGGGGATCCTCTTTAAGAGTGGCAGGTGCTCTAACCACAGAGCCATCTCGCCAGCCCTCAGGAGCATTTTCATTTATACACACATTCCCAGCGACCTTAGGTGGATGAAACTGCCATTCTGTCTGCGTCTGTTCGCATTTTGGTTATAAATGTTTATATGTACGTTCAGTTAAGAGAGACTCATTTATTTAAAATTAAGAACACAAACTCCACCATCTGTCAGGTACCGGGGATAAAAAGAGCGCCATAGCTAATGAGATTGCTGAGTGTCACTGTGTTTTCAGAACTGCCCGTGGATCTCACTTCTCGGGCCCCTTGGAGACGCCTTACTGTGTGATGCTGAGGCACAGAGAGTTTCAGCACGTTAACCAGAGCTACCCAGCAAGCCCAGGCTGCCTGGTCTAGCCTGCTCTCATCCTCAGGAGTTCCTATCTGACCAGGCAGACTTCCCTGTAAAAGCAGTGGAGCAGCCGGGTCAAGCCCAGAGGAGCAGGAAGAGGTGTATGGGTCTGAGGAAGCTGGGGAGGTGACATCTAGGTGAGTACTCAACACAGAAGGGACACCGTGAAGAAGTCAGCAGAGAGCTGGTGGGAAACCACAGGTTCTGTGGGCCTGTTGCTGCATACCAGGGCATGGCTGGGGAGGAGTCTGGGAATGACGGTGGGCAGATGCTGGACATCCTGAATACCAAGGGGAGTGACTGGGATTCACTGGGCAGGTTCCAGCAGGACAGCTGGTGTTGGCAAGCTGCTTCTGATACAGTGGGGGGAGGAAGGCACAGGTGAGACCAGGGCAAGGCTAGCATCTGGTGTGAGAGAGCCAAGGACTAGGGTTCTGCAGCATGGCCAGGATTTTTCTTAGCACCAGGCCCCACCGCACTGAAGGGCTGTCGTCCCTCCCCACTCCTCTCCGCTACCCTGCCGCTGCCCCTGGTGCCATGGCCTTTTTCTGTATGCTCCCTGAGAAAGAACACACTGAGGCAGAGACGATGCTCTTCAAGGCCCATGTTAAGTAACTGTTGGGCAGGAAGATGGCTCAGAGGTTAAGAGCACTAGGTATACAAGCTGAATGGCCTGAGGTTGGTTCCTGAACTTGTGGAAAGAGCAGGATTGGATGGCCTGCATCTGTGGTCCTAGCACTCCTTCAGAGAGACACAGACAGAGACAGACAAATGACCTGGAGCTCCTGGGCTAGCGAGTCTGGGGTACACAGCATGTGCACATACACACATGTGAACACACACTAATTTTGTTTTGTTTTTTGTGACAGGGTTTCTCTATGTAGCTTTGGAGCCTGTCCTGGAACTCGCTCTTGTAGACCAGGCTGGCCTTGAACTCACAGAGATCCTCTGCCTCTACCTCCCGAGTGCTGGGATTAAAGGTGTACACTACCACCAACCGCCTCTAAGTCAATTTTTTAAAGAGTGTAAGTTGTCTCCCTGTGATCAAGGCACATAAATTTCCCAGACCCCACTTGGGTAGAACACACCCTACAAGGAACCCCTATCTCCTGAAGGTAATCCCTGTAGGCTCTCAATCCCCACTGTGGGTCTGAAAACCAGGAGATCTGGGGTCTTGCTGGGTTGCTCCCCTTGGCCTCGGGCACACTGACCTCTCTCGTTCACACAGTTTACTTGCTCACACAGACACAAATCACGGCTGTTCAGAGTGCTAAGGAGGAGGGAATACAATATTACCTGGGGCAGAGGGACTATTTCCAGGTTGCCACCTGCCTGTGCTTTTAATCCCTTGATCCTCTAACCTCCACCTTGAAGCCGAGTCCAATTTCGAGGGCTACACACTCCCCCCTCCTGTGCTGAGCTTCAACCCAGCGTCTCACACATGCTAGCAAGTGCTGTACAACTACCATTGAGCTACTAATCCTTTCTGTTATTTTTTATCTATTTATCTACCTAATCTATCTGCCTGCCTGCCTATCTATCTATCTATCTATCTATCTATCTATCTATCTATCTATCTATCTATCTATCTATCTAATCTATCTATCTAGACAGGATTTCTCTGTGCAGCCCTGGATGTCCTGGAACTCACTCTATAAACCAGGCTGGGCTCAAACTCAGAGATCTATCTGCCTTTGCTTTCTGAGTACTGGGATTAAAGGCATGCACCACTACTGCCTGGCTTTTATTTTTTGAAACAAGGTCTCATATTGCCCAGGCTGACCTTGAACTTGCTACGGGACCAAGAATGACAGAATTTCTGAACCTCTCAAGGGCTGGGATTATAGGTGTGTGCCACCATGCCTAGTTTGTGTGGTGCTGGGGACCAAATGCAGGGATTCATGAGGCTAGACAAGCACTCACCAAGCTGTACCCTTAGCTTCTATTTATTTAAGATAGAGGCTTACTAAATCGCCCAAGCTGGTCTCAAACTCATGATCCTCATATACGAGCCTGAGATTATGGGCATGTACTACCACAGCTGGCTGAGGTCCACAAACTTTACAGACCTGTTATCTTTTCCCAGGCCACCAAGGAATACCAGTAACAGCATGGCTTGTAACCAGAGAGGTATCGGCTGATACAGGAGCAGGTATGTTGGGCCTGAACTGTAACTCTGTGTAACACTAGACAGGGTACTTGATTGCTCTGGACCATGCATGGTTTTCTCATCTTTAAAACAGGAAACTGAAGTACCTGTGAGGAGGTTCAGGTGAGTGCCTGCCACTCAGGAAGTGATATCTGAACACTTGAGCCTCTTCAGCATGACTGGCACACACTAGCCATTCTGCACAGGCGTAAGTGGGCTCAACTCAGCACAGTAGCTACAGTAGAATCCTAGTGGATATATGCAACAAGGTCCCGCAAACGCTGAATTAGAGGCGACTCAACCATTATCCCAAGCTAATGCAAGGTGGCGGTCTCAATGTTTCATCAGTCTACCAATATATGGCTTTCCCTCGTGTGTTTTTCTATTTAAAGATGCTTTGAAAAGAACCGGATGGATAGCAATGGGGTTCATTCTTGGGCAAGCTTCTCCAAGGCCCTCTTTCTATGAGGGGTACCCCAGTCTTCCCCAAGCTTCTCTGAGACCCTTTCTGTGAGGCGCACCACAACCTTCCACAAGCTTCTGAGGCCCTTTTTCTTTGAGGGGCACCCTAACCTTCCACAAGCTTCTGAGGCCCTTTTTCTTTGAGGGGCACCCCAACCTTCCCCAAGCTTCTGAGATTCTTTCTGTAAGGGGCACCCAATCTTCCTGCACGAGGAGAGGAAGCCCTGCCCTAGCGCCCTCCATGGGGCTCATCCTCATCAGCGAAGTCGACACAGAGCAGAAAGATGGGGAAACATGTTACCCCACAGAGTGAGAGTGCATGCATGTTTCCAGTAGAGAGCCAAAATAAGAAGGCCAAGAGCCGTCCTGAGCCACCTCAGCTGGGGACCCAGGCCATCCTTAATACACGTGTAAGAGCATCAAAATGCTAGCTGTGCCAACGAGGAGGCTACAAGTCTGCAAATGCCGAATCTTCCACCTATGAGGCCCCGCTGTAGCTCCCTTGAGACAAGGCAGAAGAGAACACGGACTCTAGTGAGGCCCAAGCCTAAGCTCCCAGGAGCTCCTCTGAATGAGAGGCATCGTGAGGCTCTTGGCAGACATCACCCCGCAAGAATGCAGGTTTCCTGTCCCCTCCCTCCCAGTGTGACCTCATGACTCAGGGCACTTACCACATGCCACCGTCCAATAGACCTGTGAGTCCTGGGTCTGGTGCAGAATGCGGTAAGGGGCCACTCGGGCACTGGAGTCCAGGACCACATCCAGGGTGCCCACGAGGAGACCTATGGGCAGGGCAGAGAGAGGTGGAGGTGAGAGCCCTGGAGGCCAAGCCTGGCCCGAGACAGTTAGGAAGACCTAGCCTTGGCAGGGCTGCACAGCCAGACTTCTTACTCCTCACAGGCTTCCTGCCAGAGAATCTTAAAACTTCCCCTCCTGTTTCTGCTGGAAGCATCTGTTATTTTTTTGGCTCAGAAATACTTGTGGCAGAGGACTTTTGACCCAGGCCTTCACTATCCAGCTGTAGCTGGCCTGGAACTTACTAAGTAGATCAAGCTGGCTTTGAACTCATAAAGATCTGTCTGCCTCTGTTTCCCAAGTGTTGGGGTTAAAGGTTTATGTCAACCATGCCGGGCTGCAGCAGATGTTTCACAGGACTCAAAGCTCAAACCATTCCGGGAGGCTCTTTTGCAGGAAAATAGAAAATATAGGTTTTATTTATAGACAGGGTCTCAAGAATCCCAGGCTGGCCTCAAACTTGGTAGCCAAGGATGACTGAACTGATCCTCCTGCCCTAACCCTCCCTTGTGTTGGCCTTATACAAATGTGCCACTATGCCTGCCTCATGTGATGCTGGGGTGGACCCCAAGCTTTTGTGCATGCTAAGAAGCACTCTACCAACTGAGATATATCCTCACCCCCAAATTAGGTGTTAAGACAAACATTTAATTTTTAATAACTTTTAAAAAATGTGCTTTGCTGTTTTGCCATGGGTATTGGGTCCCCTGAAACTGGAATTACAAACAGCTGTGAGCTGCCATGTGGGTGCTGGGAATTGAACCCAGGTCCTCTGAAAGAACAGTTAGTGCTCTTAACCATTGAGCCATCTCTTCCACCCCAACATTTCTGTGTGTGTGTGTGTATGTGTGTGTGTATGTGTGTGTGTGTGTCAAATCCAGGGTTTACACATGCTAGGCAGGCATCCTAGCACTGACCTACAACTGCAGCAAATACTTTCTTAAAGACGAGGAAAACATGTTACAAACTAAAACAACTAAGAAAAATACCACAGATATCTCAAAATCCAGGAAAATAGCAGAGTCTTGTTTTGTGTGCTTTTTTGAGACAGGGTCTGTCATTCAGTCTAGCCTTGAATCCGTGATCCTCCACCTCTGCTTTATGAGTTCTGGGATCAGCAGTGGGTCACTATACCTGGCTTACACATTTATCTTTTATAGTTTATTTTTTTTATCACTACCGCATAGGGACACTTGTGCCATGACACACACGAGGAGATCGGAGAACAACTTGCAGAAGGTGCTTTTCTCCCGCCACCAGGGTCTGGGGACGGAACTCAAGTCTCCAAGCCTCCTCTGCAAGAGCCAACTTGCTGGCCCTAACTGCCAGACAGATCTCTTAAGAATACCCCCTCCCTCCAGCAGTTCCTCCCAGAGCAAGGACATTGTAACACTTTCCATATCAAACCAGGGGACAACGGGGATCTTCTACTGTGCACTTGTCATCATACTTGACAATTCTGGAAGGCTTGGGCAGCCTTCAAAGTAACGGCTGAACGGGACATTTTTTTGAATCCATCAGCTTTTGGAAGACAATTGTTGCCGGGCGGTGGTGGCGCACGCCTTTAATCCCAGCACTCGAAGGCAGAGGCAGGCGGATCTCTGTGAGTTCGAGACCAGCCTGGTCTACAAGAGCTAGTTCCAGGACAGGCTCCAAAGCTACAGAGAAACTCTGTCTCAAAAAACCAAAAAAAAAAAAAAAAAAAAAGAAAGACAATTGTTGTTTTCTGGAACTGAAGCATTTTAGGGCATTTCAAGTTCTCCTTCCTACGTACCCTTTGGCCTGATGACACACTTTGTGGCAGTGCTCTTTGTCAATGTCATTGTTTCCTGGCATTTCGGCAGAAAACCCCTATCTTCTCCACTGCCCGCCTGATTCAGTCTTCTTGATTACTTAAATAACGAAGTAATCAGAAAAAAAAAAAAACCTGCCTGTTGTTCCTGTTTGAAACTGATTTCTCCCTTTTCAAGGAACTGCTGCCTCTGGTGAGGTCTGAGAATTCGCTGCTGCTGTCTTCTTGGTCCGCAAAACAATTCCTATTGGTCTTAACTATTCATCTTTAATACGTTTTGCTACCATTTTTCATCTGACCCCCCTCTATCTTTAATAAATGGTTACAAAACAGACACATCCAAACAGATGATTTCTCATTTCTTTCACTAAAATGTTAAAATGAAAAAAAAAAGTCACTCTAACTGCAGTTAGGGATTGGGGAGACGGCTCAGTGAGTAAAATGCTAACAATGCAGGCAGGGGGATCTGAGCTTTGATCCCCAGCACCCGCATAACGATGTGGGTGGGAGCTTGTGTCAGCAACTTTAGTGCTGGGAGTTGCCCAGGAGGAGAGCCAGAGCAGTAGCCCCCCACGTCAACTTCTGGGCTTGGCACACGTGCACCCCCCCAGTATATAAACTGCAGCTAAATGGTGCACACCTTTAATCCTAACACTCAGGAAGCAGAGGCAGGCTGGTCTCTATGAGTTTAAGACTAGCCTAGTCTATGTAACAAGTTCAAGGCCTGCCAAAGCTAAATAGTAAGAATCTCAAAAGCAAAAGATAAAAAGACACATCCAAGCCTTTGCAGCCTTTGGAGTAAACTTCAATGTCCATGCTGAGGCTTTTCTTCCGGTCCTGGGAGCATTCTTTTACAGTCTCTGGATAAATTACTGGTATAGCCATACTGCAGGACCTGACACCTTTAACCTGCTGACCACCTCTTCACACCCACTCTGTAATGAGTTCAGAAGTCCAGCCTGTTATTATTATTTTTAAAAGTTATTTCTGTTTTTTTGAGACAGGGTTTCTCATGTAGTCCTGATGTCCTGGAACTCACTTTGCAGACTAGGCTGCCTCAAACTCATTGACCCACCAGCCTCTGTCTCCCATGCTCCACATGGGTGGCTTATTTCATCCTTTTTTTCTGCATATGGGTGTGGCATCTGCATGTATGTCTGTGCACCGTTTTTTGTCTGATGGCCACGGAGGCCTGAAGAGGGTACCTGATGGCCGTGAGCCACCATGTGGATCCTGGGATTTGAACCTGGGTCCTGCAGCCCTTAACCCCTGAGCCATCTCCCCAGCCCGGGCTGGCAGGTTTTGAAAAGAGGCTTGAGCAAATTGGCACTACTGATGGATCTCTCTTAGGGAGATGGCGGTCAGGAGTCTGTGACATCTGTGATGGCATAATAGCCGTGACAGGGTGGCTACTGCACAAATCTCGCTCAGTGGGATTTGGAGGAGTTCACAGAATGGCTGGGGCAATGTTCTGGAAGCTCAGCCTTGGGGGTCACAGACAGATGAATGATGTAACCAAAGTGACTTATCACAGGGTGCCCTGTGTTCCTCAGTGGCCTTGTTCCAGGGTGGGTCATTGGGCTGTCCAGGACGGTTGCTACCTGTCTGTAAACAATGGGTCCTGGACGCAGGTCCAGTACCACCTCCAGGATTCTCCAGGCCCTTTGGAAAGGAGCCTGTGGAAAAGAACATTGAGTTTTCTTGGAAAAGGTACAGTTCCTACCACATTAAGAAGTGTGGCTCATGAGAGCCTGGCAGCTGATGGCACCTATGAGAAGCTGCATCTGGCAGGACTGGCAGCTGCCACACTGAAAATCGGGGCCTTTCACAGAAAATTCGCTTTATAAACTGAACGATGTGGTACCCAGAAGGGTCCACTGGAGTCTCCTGAAGGGCCAGACCTGTTCCTGTAATACTTGATGGGCCCTAGAACGCAAGGGGCTTTGAATAAAACCTGTTCAGTAGATTCTCACAATCCCACATGTCACACAACGTCAGAGGCTCCCACTCCAACTGCTTCTGTGTGAGTGGTGGTGCCCAGACACCCAAGGGGCATCTGGGCTATCTCAGGGGAAGACTTCATATATACTGATAAATATGCAAAAACAAGCCTGGGGTCAGGAGCTCTGATGGTATCAAGTGAAGAGAAGCTGGAGGAAGAGGAACAGAGGTCAGGGCATCTTTGATCTTGATCTTCATAACGAGACAATTCTTCAGCGAATTGGGAGTAAAGAAGCGGGCAAAAGAAAGTGTATTTATGCCCCTTGGTCCCTCGGAGGCACTTGGAGAAACTGAGGCAGAGGGCAGGCTGGGGGACTCTGCACGCTTCTGGCTGCTAAGTCCCTCTGCAGGAGTGTGCACACGTCTCCCGGAGACCACTGCTGCCCTCCCCGTGCCTCCCTTCCTGGAAGGATCCTCCCTGCCCGCCCTCAGACCCCTCGCGCCGCTGCGCGTGCCCGCTGCCCGCGTCCTGCTGCCCCGCCAGGCCCGGTGCGCACAGGCCCGGCCGCCCGCGCCCCGCTCACCCGTGAGGCCGCCGCCCTTGCCGTGGCCCCGGCGCCGCTGCAGCACAAAGAAGGGGTTGGCCCGCTCCGTCACCCACAGCGCGTTGGCCACCAGCACCTCCTCCGGCCCGAGCCACATCGCGGGGCCGCTAGCACCGGGCCAGGGCCCGCGAGGCGGAAGCGCGCGCCGCCGTCGCTGCGCCCGAGCCGAGCCGAGCGGAGCCGAGCCGCCGGGGCGGGGTCGAGACGCCGTCCCGGAGGATGGCGCCCCCTGGCGGCCACGCTCGCAGTCCCGCCCAGCCCCGCCACCGCTGTCCAGTTGGTGAGAGAATCACTTGCTCTTGACCAACTGTGCAGCCCAGGAGCGTTGCAAAGAGCGTCTGGAGAAGGGTTAGCAGCTCCCGGTCAACCTCGGCATTCTGACGCTTAAGTCTAAGGTTGGAATCCTCAAGAACCCAGTTGTCAGGAAGCTCTGAGGCAGCTGGTGTCCTTGAAAATAAGTGCTCTCACCCCATCTGACAGATGGATTTGGGTGGCCTGGAGACTGGGATCACCGTTGGGCACATTTTTGCATAAGCCAGCCACACTATGGTCTAGGAGCACAGAGCCCTGCTCTTCTCTCTCTTGGCCGGAAGGCGGCAATCACTCACAGTACAAATCCACCTTCAGATCCCTGTCAAGGGCTCCTGTCACTGAACCACAAGGCAAAATTAGCGACTGCAGGCTCTGTCAAGTAGAGCCCGATGACGCAATTAGGAACAAGACAGTTTCTGATTCAAAGGGGCTCTTGCCTCTGCCTGGACAACAGGTGTGAACCATAATTACTTTGGTAAAGGCTAGGGAGACAGATGTACGAGATGTCCCATGTCACCTGGATGTGGCAGGAGGGTGAAAAGAAGGAAGGTAGACGCATTCTGGGAGGTTTGAACTAATTTTAGGGTCTTCTTCAAAACAGGGTTTCTAATACGTATATTTTAGGCTAACTTCAAACTCTATGTGTAGCTGTGGATGATCTCAGACTCTTTGACACTCCCCCCCTCCCCCCGCCTCAGTCATCCCAGTTGCTAGGATTGGAGGCATGCATCACCAGGCCTGGCTTATGTGGTATTGGGGATGTAACTTGAGAACTGTATACATGCTAGGCCAGCGTGCTGAACTGCATCGGCAGCCCTTTGAGTTGGGTTGTCATTGGCATTCAAGGGTCTTGGGTGCGGCAGATGTAATGGGTGACAGCCAGTGTGAATTCTGAAACGCAGCTTGTGACTCCGTCAGCTTTCAAGCTATGGGGACTGGTTTTCCTTAAGACTGTGAAGCGCAATATACTCACTCAGGTTTACCCTGACACAGTCCACAGCAGTCAGCCGGCCTGGCTGTCAAATCATATCACTATGTGGGGGCGTGAGCATGATATGCACATGTGGAAACAATGAAACTCATCACCTCGCACATATTAGATGTGTACGCTATCGTTCTAATAACAGGAAAGAGGAGTTTTGGAAGCGTAAGCCGAAGCCACTGTGCTTACTGGAGAATTCTACACCCAAGAATTCGGAAATAAGCCTGGCATGGTGGCACACACCTTTACCCCAGGACTTGAGAGGCAGAGGCAGGTGTATCTCTGTGAGTTCGAGACCAGCCTGGTTTACATAGCAAATTCCAGGACATTCAAGGCTGCATAGAGAGATCCTGTCTCAAAAGAATAAAAAATAAAAATAAAAAACAAAAAGAATTTGCAAGTAGGGGGTTGGAGAGATGGCTTAGTAAAAGGTAGGAGTCCAGCCTCAGGGGATCTGAACCCTCTTCTGGCTGTTATAGCAACAGCAACAATAAACAGACACACAACAGCAACAACACACACATATACACACATGCACTTTTGAGTATGTGTTCTTGTGTGCATACACACATACACTCACACAGAAATAAATCTATAAAATTTTTAATAATAAAGAATTTGGAAGTACTTGAGGACCAGTAAGATGCCTGAGTTTGTTCCCAGAATCCTCATGGTAGGAGAGAATCAACTCCTGCAAGTTGTCCTCTGACTTCCACATAAACAAACAAATAAATGCAATTTCAAAATAATTCGGAAGTACTTGTTACCATTCTGCAGTGCAGTAAAGGGTTTTCTATCCTTATTTCAGAGGTTGTCAAATTTGAGTATACATAAGATCCCCAAGACTGAAATGTCCATCAACTGATGGATAAAATGGCGTAGCCCTCCATGCAATATTCAGCTGTAAGATAAAAGCCACTGGCATGCTATGACGTGGATGGATCTTGGACATCTGAGGCGACTGCTGGCACTGCCTTTGTTGCTGCTGATCTAACATGCTCCTAGGTATGCTGCTGACCAAGAGACCAATCTATAAGGACTGTTCCCCTTTTTCTTTTCTTTTCTTTTTTTTTTTTGAGACTGGGTTTCTCTGTGTAACAGTCCTGGAACTCACTTTGTAGACCAGCCTGACCTCAAACTCACATAGATCTGCCTCTGCCTCTTCCCGAGTGCTAGGATTAAACATGTGTGCCATTATTGCCTGGCCCAGGACTACTCTTTATAAGGAAAATAATTTATTGAGAACTTAATATATGCTATGAAATATATGAAAAGGGCTATGTCTTTGTTCTCTTTATTTTCTGTGATTTGATAGTCTATAAAATTTACCTCATTAATACAAATGCAAAATTCAGGTATTGATGGAGTCACAGGATTTAGCAGCCAGCAAGATTATCTAATTCCAGAACATTTTCATTATTCCGAATGGAACCCCTGCAGTCCCCACCGTCAGTTACTTCCCCTTCTCTTCGTGACCTCTAATCTGCCTTTATGATCTTCCTCTTCTGGGAGTTAGTGTAAGTGGAATAATCTGTCCCACTATGTCTGTCCTCTTCGCTTACCATCACACATCCAAAATCCATCTGTGTTGTAGCATGTCAGTGGCATTTTTTTATGGCTGAATATTGCATGGCAGGGATATGTCACATTTTGTTTACAGTTGATGGGTGTTTCAGTTTTCTAGATCTTAATAATATTATCATAAGCACTGTGTATGTCTGTTAAAAGATTTTTACTTCTCTGTGTGTGTTTGAGTATGTGGCATGTTTGTGTGCAGGTGTGCATGACCTTGCATATGTGTGTGGAAGCCACAGGAGGGCACTTGGTCTTCTCCTCTAAATTCTCTACCTAGTTCTTTGGGGCAGGGTCTTTCCTTGAATCCGAGGCTTCTGTTTTTTCAGCTAGGCTGGATATCAGAAGTCTCACTGATCCGCTTGTCTCTGGTCCCTCAAGTTGGGGGTATAAGTGTGCTCAGTGGACATGTCTTGTTACATGAGATCTGTAATCTAGTCCCCATGAACAGCAAATGCTCTTACTGCTGAGCCATCTCTCCAGCCCCTGTGTACAAGTTCTGGATGAGCCACGCCGTGGTGGTGCATGCCTTTAATCCCAGGCGGATCTCTGTGAGTTCAAGGCCAACCTGGTCTATAAGAGCTAGTTCCAGGACAGGCTCCAAAAGCTACAGAAAACCCTGTCTTGAAAAACAAAACAGGGGGGCTGGAGAGATGGCTCAGGGGTTAAGAGTACTGGCTGTTCTTCCAGAGGTCCTGAGTTCAATTCCCAGCAACCACATGGTGGCTCACAACCATCTGTAATAAGATCTGGCGCCCTCTTCTGGCCTGCAGACATACATGGAGGCAGAATGTTGTATACATAATAAATAAGTCAAAAAAAGAAAAACAAAACAAAAAAAAGTGTCTTTTGGGTATGATGAGAACCAATAAGGTACTTAAGAGCCATACTCTTTCTTCCTTTCTTTTTCTTCTTCTTCCTCCTTTTTGAGATAGCATCTCTCAGTATAGCCCTGTCTATCCACCCTTTGACCAGGCTGGTCTCGAACTCACATAGATCCACCCATCTCTGTTTCCTGAGTGCTGGGATTAAAGGTGTGTACCATTACATCCAGCCTTGACTTTTTTCTTCATATTTAAAAAGTTTAGATTTTACTTATTTTATGTGTGAGTGTTCTGCTTGCATGTCTGTACACCACGTGTATGCCTAGTACCTTCGGAGGCCAGAAGAGGTAGTTGGATCCCCTGAAGTTACCATGCGGGTGTTGGGAATTGAACTGGGTTTTCTGGGAGAGCAGTTGGCACTCTTAACCACTGAGCTGTCTACCCCAGATAGACAGGCTTCTGAGCAACCACTGAACCCTTTTCAAAGCAGCTGTAGTAGCTGGTGTTCTTGCAGTGTGTTGGAGTTCGTGTGCCATGGTTCAACACCTGTCTAGCCATTTCTTGAGTGTATGAGGTCACTGTGGATTTTTATTTCCTACCATATCCTTTAGCCAGTCTGTGTTCTGTCACCTGTGACCACTGAGAGCATTCCAGTGACACAAAAAGCTTTTTCAATAGGTTTTTATTGAAACGGTTATATTAGCAAATTCCACACGTACAGGTGTACACTATTGGCATAGAGGTACATGCCAGACAATTTCACTACTTAATATACTTACATCAACCATGTGGACCTAGGAATTGTACTGCCCGTGTCCAGGGATTGACAGATGTGATTGTCAAGAAATCAGTTCACATTGTACTTGCAGGTGTCTGTGTTCTTGACAGGGTAACCACCTACAGTGAGTCCTGAATTAAGCTAACGAGCAATTCTGCTCCTTGGGTCCTCGATGTGTGCTCTTTCTGGCACAAGGTATCCACTGGCGAAAGAAATTCAAGTGCATAGTTTTCCTCTTATCCCTCAAGGCGCCCCACCTTGCCATCTGCCTTAGCTGTATTCCCAGCTCCTAACCTCAAGTTACCTGTGCTAACATTAGAAAAATAGTTTTGTACGCCATCCTCTGAGGTGTTGTGCATAGTCAGCAGGAACCTGGAATGAGTGGGGCTCTCTGAGTAACCCAGATATGAAAGGGGTGACAGGTGTCAGTGTTTTCTACAAATGTAAAAGCTACAGAGTCAGAATCAGCTGTGACACATGGGGCCTAGGATGGAAACCCTGCCTCCTTTTACAGGTGCAGCACGTGACTATGAGACGATGTTTTTCTCCACCCCACACCCACATCACCTCTCAGCTTAGACTCCCTTCTGTTTCTGTAAACAACACTGGTCCAGTGTCCTCAGAAGAGGTATGGCCACTCAAGAGTCCATCTCACTTCCCATGCTGGGCAGAAGAGACCAGATTCTATCCCAAGCATCAGCCAGCCAAGTGCGCTGTCTTCTAGCTGGGTCAGCAAGCCAGCCAGGGCTGTGTCCTTGTGGCTGCTCCCAAAAGGTCTAGGTGTGGAAGCAGGCCATATCTAGTGGCTGAGGCATAAAGCATGAGTGGCAGGTTGGCAGATGTAGATTGCTTACCTGAAGGGAAAAATATGGCTTGGGATGTCACACTTTACCCAACCCTCCTATGTTTTTCAGAACAAATATTTTAGTTCAATGCCTTTCGGTCATCGGGAAAGTCCTTTAATATCATAATGCAAATATATTTAGATTTAATTGGTAATTCCAAAAGCAGGTTAGAATTCATGTCATGTTGGGTTTACTCTGTAAAAATGTAGGACAATGTTAACGGTTACAAGTGGCTGGAACGAGGTGTGCAGAATCAGGCGAGGCTCGCTGATAGGGAGGGGAATTTGGCGAAAGGCCACGGCAGGCTTGCGGGTGGCCATTGTGTCCCTTCCCTATGCATGCACCTGACCAGCAAGCGGAGTGGAGGGGACTGGAGAGGAATTAGTCACATCAGCATCAAGTGTTCCAGGGGCACTGGTAGGTGGGGGGACGGAGGCCTGCTGCGGGGGGGGGCAGCTTGGCAGCTGCACCTTTCCTCAGGAGGGCCCGAGGCCAGTTTGTACAGGCGCTAATTGCTGAGTGAGGCCTCCAGCTCCAGCCATCCCCAAGGCTTCTCAGAAAGATCACTCTTTCAGGCTGTGAAGGGGGATCTGGGCCATCTCAGTCCCGTCTAAAAGAGTCAATAGGAGGAAACTGAGTGATCCTGGGGTAGAGGCCCTAGTTACTCTGGTGGAAATGAATCCCCCAGAAAGTTCAGTACTTGGGTTGTACAAAGCTTAGAGGCTATTCTGCCTTTTGCCATACATTTCTTCTTTTTTTCCAAGTCAGAGTGAAGAAAACAGGAAAAAAGGGTAAGCCTTGGGAGGACTGCAGGAGGGTAACTACGGGGCTGGGCAGCCTCCACGGGGCTCTTAGAACCGTGTCTGTAATGCTGAAATGTCACCCTTTGAGCAGCTGAGGCTGACAGCTCTCTCTGCCTCTGTGGTCACTGTAGGCTGGTGGAGTCACAGCTCTGGAAGACACAGGTGACTGCTTTTATTCCAGGCCGGCTGGGGCCCACCTGGCCTGTCCTCATCAAAGGTCGGTTTTCTGGGGTCACTGATAAAGAAGGGTGGAACTACCAATCCTGCCAGAGCCCTTAAGGAGTTCCTTGGCTACAAGGTGGCCTCCTGACCACTAACTTCAGCCCCTGCCACCCAGGCTCCACAGGTTGGTGTGACTTGTAAATACTGTGATCTGAAGAGGGCCAAAGGGCCAGCTTATCAGAGGCAGGGAGTCTGCAAGAGCAGCTTTCTATTGGCTTTGCTTTTCCTGCTGTTTCCAGATACACTCAGGCAAACAGCTCTGTGCTACAGACACAGGCATCTTAGTCCCCAACACTCCTTTTGGTCCTTTTCTGAAGTCACAATACTTACAGCTAGTAAGGTGTTTTTCCAGTCTGGCAGTGACCTCAACCACACCCAAGCATCTTCTACACACCTCGTTTTCTAGACAGGTTAACTGGGGGCTGTGCCAAAGTTTTGGAATGATGCACCCACAGTGCCTAAACAAGGCAGCACGCCATTCGCTGTTGGTAAGCCATGGCCCTCGTGTGGATCCGGGCGGAAAGGCACTTGTTTTAAGCTGTGGGTGTCAGGATAGTTGGCCTGTGATAACGATTCCTTATTCTTACCTCCTCTCCCTTGGAGAGGGGCCAAGTTTGAGTTTAAGTACATAGATGTCCTATTCTTTACGCTGGAGAACGAGAGCTGGCAGGCCCACCTTTCCTGAATGGGGAGATTATGCACAATCACTTTTCTACATTAGTGTCTCCAGTAGCTTTTTCTGTTTGCCAGACATACCGATCAATGTTCCCTAGTTTCTCTTTGGCTGACACCACCATCGAAATTGAGGGTCCACCTTTGCCAGAGTGAGCATATGTGCCTAGTGCACAGACTTCTGCACAGGATGGTGGAGGGGAAGGTGCAACGCTTCCCAGGGACTGATCATATAGAGACTATGTCAGGGCTGGCTTTTATGGGCTCTCCTGGACCCTACCAACATTCACCCAATCACTGAGATTAGAAATCTGGCTTCCAGGATGGGTGGTGGTGGTGCACGCCTTTAGTCCCAGCACTCAGAAGGCAGAGGCAGGTGGATATATATGAGTTTGAGCTCAGCC
This sequence comes from Ondatra zibethicus, assembly GCA_004026605.1. Lineage (NCBI taxonomy): Eukaryota > Metazoa > Chordata > Mammalia > Rodentia > Cricetidae > Ondatra > Ondatra zibethicus. Next base: position 50,506 of record PVIU01003471.1, read on the forward strand.
TAGTCTGTAGAGTTCTAAGACAGCCAAGGACACACAAAGAACTCTGTCTTGGAGGGAAAAAAAAGGAGGAAATAAACAAATCTGACTTCCACTTCTATCTCATAGCCCCCTTGTTTGCTTACATTTCGTCAGCTCAGTCTGGGGTCCCTCGGTTCTAAGCCAACTGCTAGCATGTCTACCTTTTGCCTCTCACACAGCCTACTGTTCATAGTGTTCTTTTTACAAGCAAAGTTCTGAAGCATCCCCTGCCCCAGAAGGGGAGATGCTTCAACCCAAGAACCTTGCTTTCCTCCTGTTCGTCCTCAGGGTCCTTCTCCCAGATGCAGTAGGCACCCTCCACCTGGGCCCTGGCAACTGTCTCCTAGAGACCACCCCACCTCACACCTGTGCCTGGCAACTGTCTCCTAGAGACTCACCCCACCTCACACCTGTGCCTGGCAACTGTCTCCTAGAGACTCACCCCATCTCACACCTGTGCCTGGCAACTGTCTCCTAGAGACCACCCCACCTCACACCTGTGCCTGGCAACTGTCTCCTAGAGACTCACCCCACCTCACTGCTCTCACTCTGCAGACTGTTTGTTGCCAGCATTCCAGTTTTCAGGACACCCAGACATGCACAAGCGCTGAGGTGTCTGACCACTGGGCTGCACCCTCACCCTCCAAGGTGCCCTACAGTAAAGGTTAACAGCAAAAGAACATGTGGATTTTCCTTTATCTGGTGTCATTTAGCAGAAAGATCAGTGAAAACATGGAGGGGAGGGGATGATAAAACTAGGAAGACACGAGGTCCACAGGATGTGCCAATTTGTAAAATTCAGTAATCTCTTGCTTAATGCCTTTCTGACCACACCTTCTGGCACCTGGCTGTCATGAATCAGGGCAGATGCGAAGCACAGGCTCCGCTTCAGGATGGACTGGCGTTCAGGGATGTACTTTATAGATGTTCCCTGACGGAACAGCAAGAGGAGCCAGGAGATGGAGGCCAATTCAAAAGCAGGCTTAGTAGGCCTTAGAAGGGGTTTTTAACTGTTGATGGTAGAGCCTGTTTTTCTAGGAGGGAAGCAAAGGCAGGGCCCTGGATGAACACCCCCATTACTTCCAGAGACCCTTTGGAGACTTCTTCACACTTGGACGTCCACCCAGTCAGCTCTCCTTTCTCTGGGAAGTAGCTGGCCCAGAGTAGCTCCTCCACATGGAAGCTAGGTATCTCAAAAGCTTAAGCCTCTGCATTCAAGCTGCTGCAGTCCAGTCTGTAGCTAACACTGCCTGTGGTTGTAGATCCTGCTGTGTGTGTCCTATGGCATATGCCAGTAATGGTTCTTCACCCAGCTCCATCTGGGGACCTGAGCGGCTTCACGGGAGTTCCCTCATCGTAGCTTCTGGGAGGGAGCCGTTATCCTCTGTCGTCCCAAAGCACATGTCCTTAACAAAGAAGCCAGTCCTCTCCTGATGAACACAGGACATTCTGGAGCTGAGCTGAAGGTGGCCCAAGATTTCAGGAAAAGGGATCAACCTGGCCTCTGGAGCACTATTCTGAGTAAATGCCTTCCTAAGAACTGCCTTCTTGGCTGTTCTACAGTGAACACATGCCCTGGATTTCCCAGGGATTCAAGCATCCTCTCAGTAGATTTTAGAAGACTCAAAAATTCTTCCCCCAAGCAATTTCTAGCCTTCCCTCCTTTTTTTTTTTTTTTTTTTTTTTTTTTTTTTTTTTTTTTTTTTTTTTTTTTTTTTTTTTTTTTTTTTTTTGGTAAAGAAACTGTCTAGAGTGGAATTTAATGTATGTGCCTTTATAAGACTGTTGAGACCTGAAGAAAAATGATTCATGATTCATTGGGATCTGAGTTTTGGTGATGGAGAAAACAAGGCCAGGCTATGAACAACATGGCAATGACAGCATCTGCCCGGTCTGCCACACAAAACACTTGCACCTGAGCCTCTGGACCTTAGTAGTCTACTCTCCTGCCGAGAATGCTCTCACTGAGAACCTGTCTTTCAGAATGATAATCTATTGAAACTTTATCAAAAATATTTTTATAGTACAAAGACTATAAAAGAGAAAGACAAAAGCCCTTGGTAAGCAGTAAAGATGAAAGCGGTTAAGACCTTAGAGGTCGGCCTTGTTCCAGCCTCAAACTACTCGAGCAAGTACGTGGGCTCACCCTGCGACCGTGTTCTTACACGCTGTTCACACTAAGGTTCTCTGAGGCTCTGTTTCAGGCACATGGGCATCTGAGGGATCTTAGTGACACGTCAAAGAGAAGAAGCCACAGGTGTGAAGATGGCACACCTGTGCCTCAAACTTATGACCCACAGAGCCAATAAAAGTGTCAGGGTGGGAGGTTCCCATCCGCCCGTGTGTCACACACACGTCTGGATGCTGGAGCTGCATTCCCCTAACCAGGATCTGAACATCTTCACACTCTGGTGAGAAGTGGCTGACTGTGGTATGAGCTCCTGCAGCAAACAGGCGACTTGTTCATCCTGGTCCCATACTGTAGGCCATACGTTTCTCATGTTAACTTGATGCCATTCTGGATGTGTAGACAAGCACACATGTCCCCAGTGTTCACCATGCTGGCCAAAGCATCCTCTTCTGAAAGTCTGGCTGCCAGCACTCCAGTGTTTCTTCATGTTGGTGCTGAGGCTGGCAGGATACCACTGGATTAGACAATCGAGATGGAAGGGGGGGTCCCCCATTTGGTGTTTAACAGGATGTTGGTTTGGACTTCCCAATAACACATTCAAAACTATTCTGGTGTTGATGGCTGTTGACCTTGTCCCATGTGGTCATCGTGCTAGGCTCCTGGTGCCACCTCCCCATGTGCACCACAGAAGCCCTCCATGTCTAGCGTCTGGGTAACTACTTGTCATCTCATGTCATGCTCATCACAGATGCTGGAAACGACAAAGCAGATGGCTGTCTGATCCTGTGGGAGCAGACTCTGACCCTGTGTCCTGTGTCCTCCAATTTCTGGAGGACAACAGGTGGTTAGAGTCTCAGAGGGGGAATGGAAGCTGAATCTTCTCTTGGAGGACTCCCTATAGGAAGAGGCCTTTTCCTGGGAAATACAGTAAGGGACAGAAGACAAAGTGAAGCAGGTCAAGGAGCCATGACTCAGATTCTGCATTGGTGGGAATTTTTATCTGCAGGCTTTCGTGTGCATGTGAGAACCACAAAATGTATTTTACAAACCCCAATGGCACCCTGACACAGAACAGCGTGCGACTATTTGGGGACACAGACACATTTGTAACAAACACATCATTAGCCCCTGGCCCCATCTCTTCTCTGGAAACGGCAAGGCTCACGGGCTGCCCATGCTCAGAGGTTGGCTCTAGGTGGGTATTCGGTACCATGAGGCTCACCTGGGCAATAACATTGTCCTCAAACCTCACCTTGGGGGAACTCTGCAGTTTAACTCTGAACCCCAACTTGCACCCAGAGGTACTGCCATTCTTCCAAAACGGATGATGACAGAAAAATACAAAATAAGAAAGGTGACCATAAATCAAATCTCAAAAGGAGACACCCCCAGCAGCCCATATTTTTTTAAAAAACAAATCAGGTTTTGTTCTCATCATACATGTCCAAGGATGGTTCGATTGTGGAAAATTCACTCTCGTACACCAGGCTACGAGGCGACAGGGAGTTCCGGTGAAAGAAGTGCCCACCTGAAGAAGGAACAAGAAAGACAGACTTAGTGTGGCCTTTAGGTGTGGCTTGCAGGATGCTGATGAGCTCTGAAACACTGCATTTCCTCACGGGTCTCCTTCATTGAGGCCTCTTACACTAGATGGAAACAGTGTAGGCATTATGCCTCTCACGCGCCAGACTACCCTGCACCACTGAGCTTGTAAGCATGGCTGACTTGTTTTTTTTTTTTTTTGAGAGAGGCTTTCATGTAGATATGACTGGCCTTGAACTCCCTATGGCTGAAGACGACCTTGAATTTGTGATCCTCCTGACTCCGTTTTCTGAGTCCTGGGATTACAAGCATGTATTACATGTGTAGTTTATGAAATGCAGGGGAATCAAACCCAGGGCCTTGTGCACACCAGGCAAACACTCTACCAGCTAAACCACTTCCCTAGACCTTTGTAGGCATATTTTAAATATTTACATTTCCAGGGCTAGAGAGATGGGTTAATTAGTTAAGAACACTTGTTGCTCTGGCAGAGATTTGGAGTTCAGTTCCCATGACCTACATCAGGACTCACAAGCATCTCTAACTCCAGGTCCTTCTTCTGGCATGTAGACAGAATACTGTATACACAATGCTAATGGAGGCCAGAAGAGGGAACCCGATCAAATTAAATTAAATTGCTGGGAATTGAACTCAGGACCTCTGCAAGAGCAGCCAGTGCTCTTAACTCTGAGCCATCTCTCCAGCCCCAATCTGGTCCCTCTCTGAGCCTCTGTCCTAGCCTAGATAGCAGGTGTTACTGCACAGAGGCTCCAGCAGTTGGGAAAACCTGGGAATTCTGGGCAGTGAGTGTCAAGGATCCTGATAACACATTTAAAAGTTTGGCTCTAGTGAGATAGTAAAACCATGGCTACCAAGTCTGATGAGGTGAGTTTGATCCCTGGGGTCCACATGGTGGAAGCAGAAAACTGACTCGCGCAAGTTGTTCTCAGAGCTCTATGCATGTGTTAGAGCAGGCATGCACACTAAGTCTAATGTAGCACAACAATTTTTAAAATTAAAGTTTTATGGAACCGAATAGAAGACCCGGATATCAATCCACATATCTTCGAACACCTGATACTTGATAAAGAAGCAAAAAATATCAAATGGAAAAAAGAAAGCATATTCAACAAGTGGTGCTGGCATAACTGGATATCAACATGTAGAAAAATGAAAGTAGACCCATATCTATCACCATGTACAAAACTCAAATCCAAATGGATCAAAGACCTCAATATAAAGCCAGCCACACTGAACCTTATAGAAGAGAAAGTGGGAAGTACACTGGAACGCATTGGCACAGGGAACCACTTCCTAAATAGAACCCCAGCAGCACAGACACTGAGAGAAACAATTAATAAATGGGACCTCCTGAAACTGAAAAGCTTCTGTAAAGCAAAGAACATGGTCAACAAGATAAAACAACAGCCTACAGAATGGGAAAAGATCTTCACTAACCCCACATCAGACAGAGGTCTGATCTCCAAAATATGCAAGGAACTCAAGAAATTGGACAACAAAAGAACACATAATCCAATAAAAAAAAAATGGAGTACAGACCTAAACAGAGAACTCTCAACAGAGGAATCTAAAATGGCTGAAAGACACTTAAGGAAATGTTCAACATCCTTAGTCATCAGAGAAATGCAAATCAAAACAACTCTGAGATTCCATCTTACACCTGTAAGAATGGCCAAGATCAAAAACACTAATGACAACTTATGTTGGAGAGGTTGTGGGGAAAAGGGAATACTTCTGCATTGCTGGTGGGAATACAAGCTGGTACAACCCCTGTGGATGTCAGTGCGGCGATTTCTCAGAAAATTAGGAAACAACCTTCCTCAAGACCCAGTAATACCACTTTTGGGTATATATCCAAAGGATGCTCAATCGTGCCACAAGGACATGTGCTCAACTATGTTCATAGCAGCTTTATTTGTCATAGCCAGAAACTGGAGACAACCTAAATGCCCCTCGATTGAAGAATGGATAAAAAAAATGTGGTACATTTACGCAATGGAGTACTACACAGCAGAAAAAAATAAGGACAGCTTGAATTTTGCAGGAAAATGGATGGAACTAGAAAGCATTATTTTGAGTGAAGTAACCCAGACACAGAAAGACAATTATCACATGTACTCACTCATAGGTAGTTTTTGAACATAAGGCAAAGAAAACCAGCTTACAAACCACAGTTCCAGAGAATTTAGACAACAATGAGGACACTAAGAGAGATTTACATAGATCTAATCTACGTGGAAAGTAGAAAGTATAAAAAGACAAGATCTCCTGAATAAATTGGGAGCATGGGGACCTTAGGGGAGGGTTGAAGTAGGGAGGGGAGTGGCAGGGAGGGGAGCAGAGAAAAAGGTAGAACTTAATAAATATCAAAAAAAAAATTAAAGTTTTAATTTAGGGCTCAGCAGGCAAACATGCTCAGAGCATAAGGACCTGAGTTTCACATCCATAATCCACATAGAAAAGCTGAGTATAACCCCACTCTGGGAAGGCAGAGACAAGCAGACCCAGGAACTCCCTGGCCAGTCTAGCCTAAGAATTGCGCTCCAAGTCAAGGAAGAGACCCTGTCTCAAACAAGGTGAATGACTACTAAGAAACAACACCTACGGCTGACCTTTGGCCTCCTCAAACACACTCTCACACATCTACCCACATGAACATGTAATCACCCACACAAAAAAGTTTTAATTAATAGTAAAGCTATACCTTCACATGGTTAGGCTAATTATTAATTAAATCTAAGGTTTTTTTTTTTTTTTTTTTTTTTAGGGGGCAGTATATCTACCTTTATGTATCATAGTCATGCTGGCCTTGAACTTGAAATTGTCTTTAAAAATTTTAAACATTAATTTTACTTTACTCATATGAGTGCCTGCACGATGCCCAGGAACTGAAGGACATTACAGACAGTCGTGAGGCCCCATGTGGATGCCAGGAACTGAACTGAGATCCTTGGCCAGAGCAGCAAATTCCCTTAAGTGCTGAGTCATCTTTCCAGCCCCTGGGTTCGATCGGGTCTCATGGGACCCTCTCCCCACCCTGTACCAGGGACTGAACCTAGAGCTGTCTGTAAAGGCTCTACTACTAGGGTTTACCCCAATGGTTCTTCTTCTCTTTGAGACGGGCCTGGCTAAGTTTTCCAGGGAGGCCTTGAACTTGTGCCACCTCCTGAGTCGCTGAGCACAGACCTATGCAGCAGGTGCTCCCAAGGGTGCGATCTCCAACTTCCCTTTTTCAGAGTGTGCAGTTTTTAGTGGCTCTTGTAGAATTTGTGCTTTAAATAACATACTTATTTTTCTCTCTTTTAAAATTGTATTTTGTGTAGGTCATGGGCTGGGTGAGGTGACTTTCGGGAGCAGAACCATGTGGACTCCAGGGTTGAGACCCAGGTCATTGAGCTTGATTTTGCCAGCCCAAGAGTACCAATTTTGAGCCTCATATTTTTTCACTTTAAGACTTTATTGAATTTCCACTAGAGAACATTAGTTTTTTTTCCTATTTCTATCTCCTCCCTTTCTCATAAGCATTGTCCCAAGTTGTTATTTTGGTGTTTTGAGATAGGGTTTCTCTGTGTATTGTTTTGGCTGTCCTTGAACTCACAGAGATCCGCCTGCCTCTGCCTCCCAAGTGCTGGGACTGAAGTTGTGCACCACCACCACCCTGCCCCGAGTAATTATTTTTTGATAATTTAATACACTCAGTACTTATACTATTTGGCTGTTTGTGTTACTCAGAACCAAACCATGTTCCTGTTTTCTTTTCTGTGTGGCCCAGTTTTGTTGCTGTGACTTTATTAACAGGGAAATAAAGTGAAATGAACATGATTAAAATTTACAACTTGCAGAGTTTTTATAGGGGCTAGAGAGATGGCTCGGTGAACAAGGGTGCACTGCACAATCACGAGGCCCAGAGTGCAGATCCCAGTGCCCATGTAACAAGCCAGGCTTTCCAGAGACACCTGAAACTCTAGTTCTGAGGGACTGGACGCTCTCGTCTGGCCTCTGCATCTGCACAAACACACACACACCAGCACGCATTTGTATAAACTTTCACACACATAAATAGATGAATCTAGAAATACAGAGATTTTATGCATATGCTTACCAACCCAGCCAGACTATAGAACAAGAGCATGTCCAACACCTGCCAAAATTTTTTATGTTCTCAGCAGCTGAAGAGGCAAAGGCCGGAGTGGCACAGAGTGGCACAAGTTCAAGGCCTCCCTGGAAAACTTAACCAGGCCCATCTCAAAGAGAAGAAGAACTGGGGTAAAACCTAGTAGTAGAGTTCACAGACAGCTCTAGGTTCAGTCCCCGGTACGGGGTGGGACCCGCTAGCACCAGGGGCTGGAGAAATGGCTCAGCACGTAAGAGAAAATTTCCTAAAATCTTTATTAAACCCTTCTTCTCTTCCCATCTTATTCCTATCCCCATGGGAACAGTCTGTCTTACATCTTTCTGGAATGTTGAATCATTGAAAGTTGCTATGAACATTCACATACAAGTTATGTGTGAGTATGGGATCTCCTGTCTCTTGGGCTACATCCCCTGGGGTGATTGCTCGGTAGATTTAGGCTTACCTCTGTAAGGGCTCCCAGGTTGTTTAATGTGAAGTGGCTGTGCTTTGAGCAGTGTGTGAACCCAAGTGCCTCTGGGCAAAGATGAGTCAATCTTTAACTCCTAGTCCTACAGTGTAAGTGGTGTCTTCTTGAAGTTTTCCTCTCCCTTCTTTTGCACTTCCTTCCCTTCCTTTGGGGCTGAGTCTCACGTAGCCCAGGTTGGCTTGGAACTTGCTCTGTAGCTGAGGAAAACCCTGACCTCCTGATTCTTCTGTGTGCATCTCCAAATGCTGGGGTGACAGGTGTACATCACCCCACCCAGCTCCCCTCTTACTTTTTAAGATTCTGTTTCCATTTTGTGTGTTTGAGTGTGTTGCCTGTATGTATGTGTGTGTTTTATGTTATGTGCCTGGTACCCACAGAGGTCAGACGAAGTCATAGGGTCCCCTGGAACTGGAGTTGCAGATGGTTGTGAGCTACTATGTGGGTGCGGGGAACTGAACCTGGGTCCTCTGGAAGAGCAGCCGGTGCTCTCAACTGCCAGTCATCTCTCCAGCCCCTCTCCTTACAGCAGAGACAGGGTTTCTTTGTGTAACAGTCCTGCCTGTCCTGGAACTCTCTCAAACTCACAGAGATCCTCTGCCTCCCAAGGGCTGGGATTAAAGTGCACCACCACCACCAGGCCCTCCTTACAGCTTTAATTTGCCCTTTGCTGGTGATGAGTGATACTGAGCATCTTTTCATGCCTGTATCAGTGACTCTATTTCTTTTTTTTTTAAAATTATTTATTATATATATAGCATTCACACCAGAAGGGGGTACCAGATCTCATTATAGATGGCTGTGAGCCGCCATGTGGTTGCTGGGAGTTGAACTCAGGACCTCTGGAAGAACAGTCAGTGCTCTTAACCGCTGAGCCATCTCTCCAGCCCTCTATTTCTTTTTTTTTTAAAGATTTATTTATTATGTATACAGTGTTCTGTCTGCATGTATGTCTTCAGGCCAGAAGAGGACACCAGATTTCATTACAGATGGTTGTGAGCCACCATGTGGTTGCTGGGAATTGAACTAAGGACCTTTGGGAGAACAATCAGTGCTCTTAACCTCTGAGCCATCTCTCCAGTCCCTGACTCTATTTCTTTTTTGGGGGGTAGCTATTGGGGCTGGAACGCAAGGCACTACGCACACTAGACCAGCGCTCCACCATGGAGTCACTTCTCAGATTGCCTTTTTTCTTTTTGATTTTTTGAGACAGGGTTTCTCTGTGTAACAGCCCTAGCTATCCTGGAACTAGCTTTTTTTTTTTTTTCCAGTACTGGAGATGGAATGGAACTAGCTCTTTAGACCAGGCTGGCCTCAAATTCACAGAGATCCGCCTGCCTCTGCCTCCCAAGTGCTGGAATTAAAGGCGTGCACCACCACGCCCAGCTTGAAAATACTTTTTAAGAGAGGCTTTTCATTTTTAATAACAATGATTTTTGAAGAGCAAGCTCCAAATTTTGACAAAATCTAATTTATTGACTTCTTTTCCTTCTACAGCCTGCCCTGTTATGTCAGTTTAAGGGAATCTTCACCAATCCCGAGGTTATTGAGATCTTCTCCCGTGACATCATCTAGAAGTTTAGAGTTTGCTTATGATGTCTGAGTCGGGAGGAATTAAGGGTTACAGTTCCATTTTAAGCACACAGTCATGGGATCCCTGAGATGCCTCAGCAGTTAAGAGCTCACAAGCTCTTGTACCTTCCGCTTTAGGAGATCTGATGCCCTCTTCTGGCCTCTCTGGGTACCACATGCACTTGGTGCAAAGACGGATAGAGGCAAAATACCCATAAATATAAAAAAGATCTGTATCTTAAAAACCAGGACAAATTCAAAGATGCCTACTGTACAAAGTGGCTTCTGAGAGTCAGGCCCCAGATAAAAAAATTGGTTGTTTGTTTTCTGACCTCTCAGTCTTGGTTTCCAGTTGAACCTGCACAATCTAACAGTACTAAACAATGTAACTCAGGTGGTAATGTAGAGTTCCCAGGCTTCTGCACAAAGCATAAGAGACCCAGTTACTGTATGTCCCATGATGCAAAGGTGCCAGAGAGAGCTGTTTGAAAGCGTCATGTAGGAGAGGATGCTTTGTCTGGTCAGACACTCTAGTGGACTGCTTGGTGCCCAGACTTTTTCATGTGGGTCTGCCGGATGGGGAGAAGTTTCTGATCAGATGGCTATCCTTCTGATTTTAACTGCTTGTGTCTTTCCCTCCTGTCAGCTGTATATTCAATACATTAATTTGGAATGGAAACTGCAGTTTTGTGGGTCATTCTCTCTATAAAACAGCTTAGAATTTTATGAAATTTCCCCCGTAAATATTAAGATAAAAACACGACCTTCCACCCCACCCCCGTCAATGAATTCAAACATACACATTTTCAAAGAAACAAAACCAAAGATGGCCAGGTATGATGGTATGTGGTTGTAATCCCAGCACTTGGGAGGCTGAGAAAGGGCTGCTGCCAAGTCAAAGCCAGTTGGGATAACAGCAAAATCCTGTCTCAAAAGAAACACAGACACAGACACACATACACACACACACACACACACACACACACACAGACACACAAACTCTTAGGTTTTCCTACTTACATGTTGTCAAGATTCTTTCTCCTAATATTTTGTTTAAAACACCCGAATCTTGGGAGCTGGGATGGCTGTTTTTCCAGAGGACTTGGATTTGACTCCCAGCACCCACATAGATGGTGATAACCACCTGGAACTCCAGTTCCAGGGGATCCAATACCTTCTTCTGTCCTCTGTGGGCACCAGGCATGCAAGTGGCATACAGATGTAAGTGCAGACAAAACACCATTCTTTCTGTCTACTATCCATCATCTACTATCTATTAGCATCTATCTTCTACTATCTATCTATTAGCATCTATCTATCACCTATCTATCTATCTATCTATCTATCTATCTATCTATCTATCTATCTATCTATCAATTTAAAAACCACCTGCATCTATATTTGCAGATTAGCCTGCTCTCCCATTCTCTCCCTCTGACCTGCGGTTAACGGTGCTGATGCTGTGCTCATTACAAAAACACATGGGAAGTTTTCCTTTCCCTACTTTTCCTTAATTGTCACAAAGAATTTTTTATTAATTTCATTCCTAGTATTGGGTATCAGTGTCTCCTTGACCGGGATGCTAATTTCATTATCATTTTAAAGAAATGCCTTTATGCTTGGTCTGACTGCATTTGTTCTCCCGTTCATTCATTTATAATCTTTATAGTTCATTAGATTTAGTTTGCTGTTCTTGAAATCTTCTAAATCTTCGGACTTTCTTTGAGGAATGATTTTAACTTATGGGTTAGATGTTGGGTTTAACTTCCTAATTCTCATATCAATTTTGATATTTGTTTTGAAGTGCATTTATCAACATTTAATTTTCAGATTTTATTGACAAAATTCTCATAATATACTTGTATCATTTTATAAATTTTCATTTTTTATTAATTTGTTTGTGTCTGTATGAGTGGATGCCACATGAGTGCAGGGGCCCAAAGAGGACAGAGAGGGCTTCAGATCCACAGAGCTGGAGTAAGCTGTAGCTATGAGCTCTGAATTGAATGTGGGCCCTACCGGTGAACATGCAGTGCTGTTAGTTGCTGCTGCAGCTCCCATCACAACTTAAAAAACAACTGTGATAAAAAGTACTAACAGGCCTGGTGATGATGGCGCACACCTTTAATCCCAGCACTCGGGAGGCAGAGGCAGGTGGATCTCTGAGTTCAAGGCCAGTCTGGTCTACAAAGTGAGTTCCATGACAGCAAGGCCACACAGAGAAACCCTGCTAAGGTGATCATTAAAAAACAAGTCAGTGCTTCTTGAGTACGCTTACATATAAAATGCTACTGTGAAGGGAGTCTAGGACTTTTTCAGCCTGCAAACCTGAAACTCTATACCCATCAAACAGTTCTCCGTTTTCCCTTCCCAGAACTCTTAATCATCTCTATTATCCTGTTTCTTTGTAGTTTTTGATGTGTGCACGCTGTAGTGATGTGCTTTCATTCCTAGTATTGGGTATCAGTGTCTCCTTGACCGGGATGCTAATTTCATTATCATTTTAAAGAAATGCCTTTATGCTTGGTCTGACTGCATTTGTTCTCCCGTTCATTCATTTATAGTCTTTATAGTTCATTAGATTTAGTTTGCTGTTCTTGAAAGAAAAACTTAGAACATTGGCTTCTAGTCTTTCTGGACTCATGGTCAGGTTTCTAACATTAATAACTGCATCATACAAGTTTCAAGACATTATTAGTATTTTAACCATCACTTAAAATTATACACTATTGCCTTTTCTGTTGTCTACTTTTTCCTGAATTTGTTTGTAATAATTTTTCTTATGTATAAAGATTTTTTTGTTTTTGATGAGGTCATCTATGTAGCCAGGATCCTCCTATCTCAGCTTCCCAAATGCTGGAGTTGCCTGTCATGCTTTGCCCAGTTTAATCTAAGCCATAACTGTCTATACCTTAGAGTGTCTAGTGACCTAGTGACAACTGCTTCTGACACGATCAAAATTTAAAAATTCTTTGGCTTTCCACAGATTTCAGATAAATCAGATCCAAGGTTGTTTCCACTTCTTTTGATGAAATTAAAAACATCACAAAGTGAAGGCAGACAGTCTTCTGCTCAGTGGTATCCAATAAACCCACTATAAAACTCAAAGATTTGGCAAAGTTTAAGAATTAGTTTGGAAAGGCTAGGGAGTGTAGTCAGTTTGTAAGAGTGATAAGCTAGCATGCATGGAGCCCTGGGTTTGAGCCCTACCACTGGGAGAAAGAGGGTAGGAAGTTCAGGTCTAGCTTACCCCTGACTTACATATCAAAGTTGAGGCTAACCTGGACTCCCCGAGGCCCCAATTCAAAACAATAAAAGCAGCCCCAAACCTTTCACTATGGAAACATACTCTGAAATTTAACAGTTGTTTACAAGTCTACTGTCTTGGCTTTTCTTTAAAAAAAAAAAAAAAACTAAGCCAAGCGGTGGTGGCACATACCTTTAATACCAGCACCCGGGAGACAGAGGCAGGTGGCTCTCTGTGAGTTCGAGGCCAGCCTGGTCTACAAGAGCTAGTGCCAGGAAAGGCTCCAAAGATACACAGCGAAACCCTTTCTCGAAAAACCAAAAACCAAACAAACAAAATAACCAATGCTAAAATCTGCTCTGATCCTCACTTTAGAAAGTCTACCGGGGTACTAACTACAAGCCCTGCTTCTGAGCTGGTAAAAGCACAGGGTCACAGGTGGAAATGCTGTTTTATGGTCGTGCCTTAGGGCTACTGGCTACCACTTGGGCGGAAAGCTTCCTCATACCAAACAGTGGGAACTGAGAGTGAGCCTTCCTGGGAGTTTAAGCACTGGCTATACATTCTCCCCAACACAGGGACCTCTTGGTCTTTTGTGGTGATGAGCTCTGCTCAGTCTACCACGTTCTCTATGCGAACTGGAAGGAAAGGCAGTGGATCCGGATGGTCCCAGGCATTAAAGATGAGCTGTAAGACCTTGGTGGCCCAGGGCCTTTCTTAGGCTGTATATGCCTGACAAGGCTTTTACCTTTTCAATATTAGGAAGTTAATGAGTCTTTCTCTGTCCTGCCAGCCACCTTACAAATAATGACACAGAAACTTCTAATTAATTATGAAGGCTCGGATTCCATCTATACCTCCTGCCTAGCTATTGGCCATGCGGCTTTTTATTACACCAATCACAGCAATCACCTTCACGCAGTATACAAATATCCCACAATGGGAAGGACTTTGCAGGAATAGTTTATCTTCCCCAACTCCCGCCTCAAGACAGGATTTATCTCTGTAGTTTGTCTCGGAACTTGCTCTGTAGACCAGGCTGACCTCTAACTCACAGCAATCTGCCTGTCTCGGCCTCTCGAGTGCTGGGTTTAAGGGTATGCGCCACCATGGCCTGGCCAGTTTATCTTTTTTATAAAGGAAGGAAATGCAGACACTACTGAGTCATACCATATGCCAGGCACCTTCACAAACACAATTTTCCAAACTTCCAAGCCCTATATGTTGCTACTCACTGGTGAGAAGACTGAGGTTGGAGGAAGCTTAGCAAGCCAGGCAGGGGTCTGGCCAGGGCACATGCTTGTCTGCTGCATATTCTAATCAACATTTAAAAAATGTATTTAAGCCGGGCGGTGGTGGCGCACGCCTTTAACCCCAGCACTCGGGAGGCAGAGGCAGGCGGATCTCTGTGAGTTTGAGGCCAACCTAGTCTGCTAGTTCCAGGACAGGCTCCAAAGCTACTGAGAAACCCTGTCTCAAACAAAACAAAACAAAAGTATTTAAAAAATTATTTCTCAATGAGGTTTGATTTCTCCAGGCTTAGTGGCTACAGCTGCCTGTGGCTGGACATAGGACTAGGAGACTCGGTAAGTCTCTCTCTAGATATGCTTACCAACTGAAGCCAGGGTTTCCTTGAAACAAGTATTCTTTTGTGTGTGTGTTGGGGGGGGGGGGATGGTTCAAGACAGGGTTTCTCCATGTAGCTCTGACTGTCCTGGAACTTGCTCTGTAGACCAGGCTGGCCTTGAACCTGGAGATCCCCCTGCCTCTGCCTCCAAAGCGTTGGGATTAAAGGTGTTCACCACCACCAATGACACAAAGTATTCTTTAAAAACAGTTATTTTTTGGTTAGAAAAAGGAAAGCAAAAACAACTTATGCTTTAACCCATTACAAAAGCTTCCCCAATGATTTAGAGCCAAAATAACCATTCCATCCTAAATGGTTACTTTCTTAGTTTTAAAATAGTAAACAACAAATTATTTTATACATTAATTCTATTCATATAATGTCTACTAAAAAATAAACAACTTCATTTTGATGCTAATTCTATATTGGGTTTAAAGGAACAAAAGTCACTTTTTTTTTTTTTCTGAGACAAGATTTCTCTGTGGGACAGTCCTGACTGCTGACTGTCCTGGAACTCATTCGGTAGACCAGGCTGGCCTCGAACTCACAGAGATCCACCTGCCTCTCCCTCCTGAGTGCTGGGATTAAAGGTGTGTACCACCAGTGCTCAGTCAAGAGCCACATTTTAATGCGCAACACCCACCCCCCACACCCCATGACTTTCTTGGTTACTGAGATCATGAAAATATGATGCCAGTTAAATATCAAAAGCTACACAAATACCAGGTTCTTATCTCAATTAGTCTCGACCTTTAAACATACTCCTTTTCGGTTTTTAGTTCTTGCCAAAATTATGTACCTGGCTTGAACAGTACTTAGAAGGAAGCAGTATGTGAAGGTAAGGTCTTAGAACTGGCAGAGACAGCAACACTGCCAGCTGAGGTCCTCCATCTGATGACTATTTGAAAGGGAACAGCTAATCACAAATGAGAGGAAACGGGAAAGGTAGAATTACTTACTTTGATTTCCACGGGGATGCATTAGGTGGAGGGACTATACTATTAACTCACACACACAAAACAGTGCCAGGAGGAAACTAACTGTATTGGGAAGATGTCAGCTCAACAAACCCTTCTGTTAAGAGAATAGGTCAGCTGACAGCTGTGCCATCAAGAAGGCCCTTTAACCAATGAAGTTCAACTGTAGGAATGTAATGAGCACACTGTGTGAGTAAACATTTCTCCAATTCCATATGCACGACAAAAGAATCCCAAAGTACATAGAGCAAAATCTAAGAGGATGGAAGGGAGAAGCTGAGAACTTAAGGAAAGCAGTTGAAGCTTCAACACTGACCTTTCTCAACTGGAAGGACAGACAGAAGAGAAGCATGGAAAGGACAGAACTGGACACATAAACCAAGCAGACACAGTAGACACCTACGGAGCACTGCACCTAGTCACAGCAGAATACAGGTCTTCTCAGGGGGCACTGAGCACCCTCTGTGACAGATGTGTGCTATTAAGGAAGTCCCGGAACATTAAACCAGTCAAAATCACAAAAACTCTCACCTTCTCCAACCAACTAATGGATCTGGAAGAACTGAAGATGAAATTGGAAATTTGTGACAGATTTGGAAGGGTTTAAACAACATAACTGCTAAATAATCCGTGTGTCAAAGAAATCACAAGGGAAAGGAGAGATCAGCAAATAGAAATAAATAAGGTTAGGTGAAATAGTACTTGGGGAAGATCTTTGGCTGTGAGCATTTATATTTGAAGAAAAAGCCAAGCATGCACTGGTAATCCCACCTCCTCAGGACTCTGAGACAGAAGGGTCTCTGAGTTCATGAGTTCCAGGCAGGCCTGGGTACATAAGCAGACTTTGTTTCCAGACAAAACAAAAAACTCTTCAAAGACTGAATATCAATAACCTAATCTTTTACTTTAAAGGAAGAAAAACAAGTCAGTGTCCTGGCACATACCTTTAAGAACCTGGCACTCGGGAGGCAGAGGCAGGTGGATCTCTGTGAGTCCAGCCTGGTCTACATTCAGAGTTCCAGGCCAATCAAGACCACGATGAGAGGCAGAGATGAGTGACTGAGCGAGTGAGCACTAGGGACTACAGGAGCACACCCCTGTGAGAACACCAGTCAAACCTGACCCTTTCTAGGAAGAACAGCCTGGTCCATATGGGTTCACAACATCTAAAGAATTACCATCAGCTCTTACACCAAACTACAGAACACACTTGTGAGGCCAGCATTACAATGATACCAAAGCAGAACAAAGAGAAACGAAGGAAACTTTAGACCAGTATCTCTTATAAAACCGAAGAAGCCATCAGCAAAATCCTAGCAAACTGGACCCGCACCGTAAACCAATCCTTAGAGTAAGTGAGATTATTCACGGCTGCGCTGGTGGTGCAGCCTATGATCTACAGTGACTGCTGAAAGCACCTGGGAGGACTGCAGGTCTGAGGTCATCCTGGACTGCACAGTCAAATCCTGTCTCAAAAAAGGTCAAGATCATTGCGAGAGACATGGAGACAATTGACACCCTAAAAAATCGGCATCTAAAAGTCCTGTGATAAAAACACCCATACTCTAGGAATATATTACTTTCTCAACTTGATGGAGGGTAAATAATCTAAGAGACTCCTATAGAGAACTTCACACTCAATGCTGACAAACTGAAATCTCCCTTCTGCCACCAAGATCGTAACAAAACATGAAAATCAGTTCACATACTTTATATTCAACCACCTGGTAACGTGAGGTTCTGCCTAAGGATGAACAAGCAAGAAAATAAAATAGACTGTAAAAGATACATAAAAGACTCCTATGTTCAAATGACATAATCTTGTACATAGAAAATCCTAGAGAAAAGATTAGTTATGTTCATCAAGTTTGCAAAAACAGCGTACAAAAATAAATCACATTCCTATAGGAATGAAATATTGCTAGATGATATAACATAGATGACCCCTGAATACACTGAGACTGATATATAAAAGACTATATATATATATATATATATATATATATATATATATATATATATATATATATAAAAAAAACTGTACTCATATGAAGTGCTTGGAATAAGTACACAGAGAAACATGCAGTAGACTTATAGCTCTAAGGACTGGCAGGAGTGGGAAGTTCTGTTAGCAGATGTGAGGTTTCCTTGTGGGTGATGAAATATTCTGGAATTAAGAGACCTGTGATGGCTGCATGGCCTGTGAATACCCACAGAAACACGGTATTTCAGGGATGCTAAAGTGGAAGGCCAAAAATTTACTGCTCAAGAGTTTACAAATGCCCACTATCCTTTAAGCATGCAACATGACAAAATAGCACAACATTTTCTTCAACAAGGCAACGTTTTATTACCACATGTTGAGATGGCTCCTGACTACACCCCTGAAATGCATAATGCATACACTAGTAGAAGGAGCATCTTGGTTTGGAAGTCCTTGCAACCCTCTCCTTCATCCCACAAATTAATTTATTGAGCACTTACTACAGGCAAAGCACACTCCCATGTATGGGGGATATAATAGGGGAGCAACAGTTCAAAGTTCTCGATGTGGAGCTAAAGTCCTAATGAAGGCGCATGGATCACACACAAAGGAAGTTATCAGAGTGATGTGCATCCTTTAAGATAAAATGGAGTAAACCATTAGCTGAGCACTAAGGGAGCAGTGTCGCACAGGCTGTCTCTGCTCTGTTCAACACCAGCAGCCATGTTGTCCCTGACCTCTTATAAAGTCATGAGCACATTCTATGTGTGGTATCAAAATTAGCCTCTGAAACATATGTTGGTGAAAGACACTTGCACACAGTACTTTTATTTTATTATTTATTTATTTTAATACAAAGCTTTGGCATTAGCAATTTTATGAAAAAATAAAATGTACTAAAAATAAATGCTTGTGTGGCATGATTGGTAAATGATGCACAAAAATAGGTTCTTTTTTTCCTTCAAGGCAATCAGTCAGAAAGCAGTGTTTTTCCTTCTTCAAAACCATTCTACCCTATGGAATAAAAGGAAAAATAGAGACCATTAATTAGTTAAAGGGTGGTTGTCAACATTCTAAAACAAAAGAGATGTGATCCTAACTACAGGGTGGCCTGGGACTGTCCCCAGCCCTAGTGTCTGCCTGAGACTAGCAGTTTCCGAGTGTCATTTGAGCAGCTCGTCATCCGTGCTTTAATATTCCCAGAACGGAAACAGGAAAGAGACAGGCTGACAGTCTAACACACAGGAGTAGCTGTTACCCAAGCTGGTTTTGAGTTGCTGATTTTACTGTTCTTTACTATTCTAGACTACCAAGGCTTTAGAAGGAGCTGAAAAACAAACTTTCTGTTCCGGGAACCTCTCAGGTTTTGGGTGTAGTAAGTGTTATCTTAATATCCTGGTAACAGGTATTAAAGAGTTGCCTGCAGTCTTCTGAAAAGTTTCTTGGTAACCCCAGGATCCTGTTGTCTTCTTGCAGCTCCTGGCCCTATAACACCACTCCAGCTTTCTGGCCCTTTACACTTGGTTTATTCCCTAAGCAGGGGCTCTCTACCTTCATGTCTGGTTCATTTCCACTGCCTAAATCATGCCATCAGTTCTGATACTTTCCTCTGTGCTGAGGATCCATGCTTCAAACCATTCGACCTTTGGCTGCCACACAACTCTCCAAGGCCTCTTCATTTCCTCTCAACCATGTGATAATTTCTTCCTTCAATTCTGACTTTTACCTAACTTTCTGTCTGTCTCCATTCTCTACCTTCAAAGAAACATCTCAGCCACCACGAAAAACCTCAGATACTCCCCACTGTTTGTAAGAATAAAGTCTGAATTCTGTGGTCTGCTTGCTTCCAGCGCTACTAACTCCTTCCCGTGGATACATCAAACCACAACACTCCCCAAACCTGCTCTGCTTCCCCTCACTCTGTGCCCCTTTCTCTTGGAAGGTTCTTCAGTGCAAAATCAGCAGCTCTCTTGGGTGTGGCCCAAAGTGCACAGTGCTCCTCCCTGTTTGCTAACTCACTTCTAACTCCTGCAAGGAAGATCACACCTCTGAACTCATCTGCTATTCCAGTGAGGCTAGTGCCTATTGAGCGCTGAAGCATAGCATTAAAATGATTAAGGGAGCTAGCCAACTTCTGGAAAAAGCTCTGGTGTGAACTCCAGTCACTCTTCATAAGCACTTCTGCTTATTTCTCATTGTTCCCACATCTTACTTGTAGTACCTCCTCAGAAAAACTGGATATTATGAGATAGACAGGCTTCTTAGTACCACCGTAACATTAGGTGCTTCTGCGGAAAACGAAAATGGCCACTGCAAAGACCAAAGGTAACTGCTGCTTTGCTTGGGACTCTTCTTCCAAACCATCTTCTCAGAAACTAAACTTCTCTGGCCACAATTGGCGCTCTCACGGTTCTGTGGAGCAATCAGGGCTAAGCAGTGTAGAGAGGAGTTGGGAACACAGGCAGTGGCCTGCATCCCACTGTCCTCCCCAAGAATCTATTAGGGATCACTCGACTCCTCTGAGCCTCAGTATTACTCTGTGTCTAAACACACTAGAGATTGGCTAAAAGAGAATAAATATAACAAGAAGGAAGAAGACCCACTCCAAGAATACACCTCAGAAAGTCATGTTAAGTATTCTTGGCAACATAAAAAACAAAGATAGATGCTAGTCTGACCAAGAGTATTTGACTAAAAAGTAAACATCTCAAATTCTTGACTAGTGTTTCACATACTGCTCCTGAAGTCAGTCTGGAACTTCATGACTTGCATTAATAGGGAAGTAAAGTACAAGATGGTTCACATCACAGGTGTGTAAGAGCCACTTTTGTTTCAGTCATGTATGAGGGAGGGCTAGGTCACAAAGTCAGACAGATCTCACTCTGGGAGATGGTGAAAAAGAAGTCTGGAAACTACAGTGGTATATTCTTTAGGAAACTCTGCTTTTGAAATTCAAAGTCCTGCAAGAGGCAACTAGAAAGCAATCCCAATCTTGGTCACATGGGCTCTAATTCCACCTAACAGTATGTGACTCAAAGGGACACCTGCCTCTTGCAGCCCTAAACTGTAGCTTCTGGAAAGCTCATTAGCTTATCAATTGTTCATATGGACAATTCTGCCCAAGAGAAGTTGTTTTCTTCCATTGAATCCAGTCCTCGTGATGCCTCAGGGTTCTAGAACTACAGCAAACCTTGCACTTTTCCCACACTGATTGTGCAGTATGAGGCTACTGTGAGCACAAAGGAATGTGCAGTCCATAGCAGATCCTCCTTTCTCCAGCAGTACTTGGGACAGACACCTTGAGACCCCTCTACCGTCTTCTTCCTCCTTTCTAAGCAAAGCATCTCCAAGATGTCTAATGACTCTATTTTCAGACTTTTGTATCAGCACTCTGCTGATGTGTCAGTGTCCTGACGCAGGAGCCTAACTAGCTGGCTGTGGTGGTGTACTCCAGAAAGCAAGAGTGATGAACAGAATTAAGAAATATTCAGTATAGAGAAAAACAGGATCATCACTGCTTTTAACTGGTTGATAAATGTCTACAATGACACCTGGAAAGCTCACCAGAACTATCAATGAGGTGTGGGATCCATCTACCTGCTGAAAAGTCCAGGATCCAGGACTTCTCAGTATTAGATTCCAGCACAGATCTATACACTTGATCACATTAATCTTGGCACATACATTTCCTGCTGCCCAGACCAATGAAACAATCCTGAGTATCTGAGCTACATATCTCTGAAAATCTCTTTTTAATATTTATTTATTTATTAATTATGTATACAGTATTCTGTCTGCTTGTATGCCTGCAGGCCAGAAGAGGGCACCAGATATCATTACAGATGGCTGTGAGCCACCATGTGATTGCTGGGAATTGAACTCAGGACCTTTGGAAGAGCAGGCAATGCTCTTAACCACTGAGCCATCTCTCCAGCCCTCTGCAAATCTTGAGATGTGACTTTTTTTTTTTAGAATCAGAGTCTATAGACTAAGAGATGGGCCCCAGATATACAGTCTAACTTCCCACTCAACTTAAAAGTCTCTCCTATATCATCTACTTATGTGTTCCTCAAATAAAAACAGGGATGAAAATAACTTTCTCACAGAGAAGGAAGATGTCCAAATATAAGCTGGCAGGTGCTAGATTTCACAAGGCTTATCTGAATAAGTAGAATGACGAAACTACTGTGGGAATGACGTTCAACGGTCTTGGTGATGTAGGTACCGAGAATCACAAGAGTAAGGAAGAAGCTAAAGCCTAAGTCCTTTTGATCTGCATTTCACTTCTTTGACCATCACCCTATTTATGCCTGCAGTCTCAGATTTCCCCAGATTTGTGTGCAGTGTTAAAAGTTTTTGAGGCATAATTAGTTACAGAAGCATACTTAAATTAAGTACTCTTTGACTGAACAAAGGACTCTAAAATACACAGATTTCTGAAGCAGTCAATAGCATTGAATCCTTGGTAAATGGTACCCATGAACAAGGTCAAGAGTGTTGTGCCCCGCCTTGGCTGCCCCCTGGTGGTAATCAATGTACTTACAGCAAAAAGCAAGGGGGTCTGGACCTGCCTGGGTTCTGCATGGCTGCCCTAACATCTGCCAGGCTGCCTGCTCTTGCCTACAGGGTTTGTGAATGAGCACACTGCACTGCTGAAGCTGTCAGGAAAGCAGACTGTCCTCATGGGTACATTTGTGCTGGGGTTACTGTCAGTTTCCAGATAGTCATTAAAATGTCAACACATTTTCCCATCTGTTTATAGACAATTGGACAGGTTAAACCAGAATGATGGGATGATTAAAATTAGAAAGGACCCCATTTTGGCTATAAATTTATTGGCATATAAAGGAAAATGAGTATGTAGATTAAAAAAATCCATGAACAAAAAATTTAAAAATTGCTAAATTTTTTGTTTTTTTTAAATATTTATTTATTATGTATACAATATTCTGTCTGTGTGTATGCCTGCAGGCCAGAAGAAGGCACCAGACCTCATTACAGATGGTTGTGAGCCACCATGTGGTTGCTGGGAATTGAACTCAGGACCTTTGGAAAAGCAGGCAATGCTCTTAACCTCTGAGCCATCTCTCCAGCCCTTGTTTGTTTTTCGAGACAGGGTTTCTCTGTGTAACAGCCCTGGTTGGCCTAGAACTTTCTTTGTAAACCAGGCTGGCCTCAAACTTACAGAGATCCACCTGCTTCTGCCTCTCAAGTGCTGGGATTAAAGGCATGAGCCACCATGCCCAACCTGCTAATAAGCTTTTATCTGGAATAAAATAATTTAGGATTTTCCACCAACCTTTTAGAGACACACTGGCACAGAGTAAAACTGATCTTTATCTCCCACAATAAAATGGTCTTTTTAAAAAAAATCACGTGATTCATGCTTACAAAAGCAACAAGACCCCCCAAGTCACACAGAAGCTCACAATGGAAAGAAAAACATTCTAAAAATATAACCTAAGATACTCACCACTAATATTTTAGTGACTATCTTTTCATGTACCCTCAGGTGTGTACACACACATGTACACAGGCACACACACACTCACTCAATGTTCTCTCTAAATGAGATTATGGATGCTGTTCTTTAGGATGGTTTTGAAGGCAAAGAAGCAACAGTCGAATGAACAATTGAAAATCAACCATCTACAAAGGCTAATGGGAGAAGGGTTGACCAAGACATGGTTGTGAAGACCCATGGCTTAGGTTCTGAGTAATGCATTTATGCATGGAACTGAAGCAGTATGACCCAGGCACTTGGGTTTCTATTTAAGCATTCTCAAAAGCATCTGATGTATAGACTAAGCATCTGGGAAGATTCTGAGTGAGAGGACCATTAAATTGTCTAGTACTTCTATAGAAGTGCCCAGAGCATCACTATTTATTTGTACTGGTTGTTACTCATGATTGAATTTTTAAAAATATTTAATTACATTTACTTACTTTATGTGCTGGTGTGTGTACACGTGTATGGTATTTACAATGGCATGTGTGTGGAGGTCAGAGGGCAACTTGCAGTAATTATTTTTTTCTTCTACAAGGTAGATTCTGTGACTGAACTCAAGTCAGGCTTAGCAGCAAGCGCCTTCACCCACTGAATCACCAGTCTCCTCACTGGTAAAATCTTAAGAACTGGGCTTTGTTGGGCTGTGGTAGCTCATGCCTTTAATCCAAGCAGTCAGGAGGCAGAGACAGGTGGATCCCTGTGAGTTCAAGGCCAGTCTGGTCCACAGAGTGAGTTCAGGACAGCCAGAGCTGTGTAGTGAGACCTTGTCTTGAAAACAAAACAAAAAAAGAACTGGCTTATTATCTAGCTTGATTGGGAATAAGCAAGACAGTGGCTGCGACCAAACAATGACTTCACTGTGAATGGAAGTGTTTTTGAAATCATGGGCAACCACAGCATTTCTAGGCACTGTATCTAATTTCAAGGACAAAGTTAAACTAATTTGCTTTATTAAAAGTAGATGGCCATCTTTTAAATTTTAAATTATGTTTATCTATATTTTTGTGTCTGTGTGCATGTGCCATGGTGTGTGTATGTGTAGGTCAGAGGACAACCTGTGGAAGTTGGATTGATCTCAGGTCCTCAGGCTTGGCAGCAAGCGTCTTCCCTGCTGCGCCACACTCCCGGTCCCAGACGGCCATCTTATTCACAGAACTGCAGCAGAATCTCAGTGGAACTAGTTTGGCTAACATTTATTGAGCACTTATTACGTATTAGGCACCGTGCTAAGTCCATAGACCTATGATGTAGACTAGTCATTATTTGCTTATTTTGATGATTAAAATCATCTTCAGATAAATTAAAATGCCCAACTGGAAAATGGAGTTGCTGAGTGAGAGTCAAATCTAGGTGTGACTGACTCTGGAATCTGAGCAACTGGTACCGTGTTCTGATGGAAAACTGTATCTAGCAGTGTCCACAGAAGTAGTAGCTCCTGACTGACCTAATGGACAGGTGAAGGCTATTCATATAAAGGGTGAAGAACACTAATGTATCACAATAGCCTCTCAGTATGTGCGGGGTCACGGATGACAGAAGATATTTCCTGCAAGATTTTTGTCAACAGATCAGGTTGGAGAGAGTATGTCAGGGGAAGTGAAAGTTTTGTGTTTCCAAGGTTAAATAAACATTATTAATTATTCCAGGAGATCGTTTACTGTTGACAACTTAAAATGCTACACCATACTCCAATATGGAAAGCACACGATGTGCACCAGCAGCAACGTAGGCTCAAATTTGGACACTGGACCAGGGCTGTGCCCATCTCTAAGTAGTATGATTACTTAGGTAAAAGAAAGGCCTGCATAGTAAATAACATTTAAAACAAAGGAAAACAAAATCCTTCCATTACCCTATCACTGTGGGATGCTACTTCTGGGAAATCATTACATCAAAAGGACCAAGATATCTATCCTACAGTAGCCCTCAGAGCAACGTGCAGCTGCTGCCAGCATTCCTAGCTCTGTGCCTTCCTTGTGGGAAGGTCATCTCACCATTAAGAAGCCTGACTGGTGTTCTTCCTTGTGGAGGACAACTTTGCCTTTCTGTAACCTATCTTTTCTTTCCTTAGACAGACTATTTTGACATCTCTACCTCCCAACAGTTCTGAGAGTAGTAGATTTGCTTCCCGCTTCTTTCCTATCCTTGACCATAGGCAAAGGTCTTAGCATGCTCCCAAAAGTTGACTAAAGCTCCTGGTAAAATCTATGAGCACACACAGAGTGGGGCTATTCCTGTGACATACTAAGACTGTTCTGGTGTCCTGGCATGTGCATGACGCTGTGGATCCAGCCTGTACTAAAGAGAGCCTCCAGAGTTTTGCTCACATATGCTGGTCTTACTGAACAAAATGAACTCCCATTCTGTGTGACTAAAAATAGATGGCTCATGAAATAAATTTTTTGTTAACTATGATCCCACTGGGATCAGCATGAAGCAGGTGGGGAGCCAAGTCTCACCACCTTCATGAAAATTACATGTTTTCTTGGGATCATCTGGCACATGCAATCCAAAAAACAATTTGTTACTTACTCATTAGCATTCAAGCTAGCTGTGGCTCTGATGATCATGTAGCAGAGTGTGAGAGCACTGAGGAGGCCAAAACTGGCAATAATAAACCATTCTTCTGTTGACAAAGGAAAGGGAGGAAATCACTCTGGGGAGAAGATTTAAGTCAAATCGATGTCAACACTTCCCTCAAATGCAACGAAGCAGACGTCAACGGAGGTGTAAGCCAAGGCTGGCTCAAGAAGTCAAGCAGGAGGAAGTTTGCCAGAAAGCTACTAACTAGAGAAGGTTAGTGGAGTACTGGGAAAAGCTGCAAGGAGAAAGGAAAGCATGGCTCAACCATTTCTTTCAGTTTCGATCCAGAAGTACATGAAGAGTGTGACCACCAAAAGGCACAGGAAAATTATGTAGGAGAACTGTACATGGACATAGATATCACTGTGAATTTAAATGACAGTAGAACAATCATACTTAAAATAATTTTTCAAATTTCCTTTTTGTCATTTCTGCATGATTCTAATACTCAATCTTAGAAAAGGTTAGGAGCATGGAGTGGGCCTCTCAAAAGTCTTATGTGTATGCTAAGCAGAAAGCTGCTCCTCCAAGACACTCACGTTTGCATTTTCTCTTATCCATCAGTTTAGAGTATTCATACTAAAAAGACACATCACAATTGTGCCAAGAAAACAGGTTCAGAACTCCTGCTGGAAAGTAAAACTGGTCCTTCTGTCTGTAGAAAAGTAGGAGGGACTGTGACTGACAAGGTGTGTAGAAGTCAAAATCAAAGTCAATGCATACATGGGGGTAGAGGGAGACTAAAATGGGGCCTGAGAACCAATCTGACTTGCTCCAAAGTCATAACTATAATATATTGCCAAGGATAAACTAAATTGGGAGGGTTTAACAAAGTAATCCTATAAAAGTCCTCTATGTCTGTAACAAGGCGTGACAAATGTCCATGTGCAACAGTGCGCCTACAGGACTGCTGCTTCACTTTAACATTTTTAGTCAGTATACAAAATAACGGCTTTCATATGACTTCATATACGTAACATAGTTATTTCTTTCAAAACTTTTAATTTTCAATTATGTGTATGTGTGTGTACATATGTATATGTGAGCATATGTGCCCACGGAGGCCAGAAGGTGTGGGACTCCCTGGAGCTGGAGTTACCTCATATGGCTGCTAAGAACTGAACCTTGTGTTCTCGGAAAGAGTATTAAGGGCTCCTAACAACCATACTTTGGGTATTTCACAGTCTGGGTTTCATGAATTCCAAAACTGCATAAACTGTGTGTGCGCAGGCTTTTTATTTCTTCTAGAAAAGGCTAAGAGAGCTTGCTCTCTAGGCTCCCAGGATGCTAAGTTTGTTCTATGAGCTATATCTTCACTGTCCTGATTGGTTTACATGACTACAATGCTTTGTGAACTCTTCATATAACACTGCAGCCACTGCTTCTTGGATACAGATTTCCTTGTCACTAGATTTAAGCTTTTTATTTAACTCAAAATGGACACTCAAGAATCCATGTGAAATCCACTGTTTTAACCTGTGCATATTTTTAGTTGGAAATAATGTATACTGGTATTTTTAAAATTCAAGAGATAAATTGTTATCAAAAGCAAGGAGAGTAACATAATATTAATTCTTTTCTTTTTGGCTATAGCTGAGGCTGGTCTTGAATTTAAAATTCATTTGCTTCTACCTCCTAAGTGCTGAGAATGCTGGGATTATAGGCATGTGCCACTGTGCCACTGAGCTGCCACCAAGCCCACCTTCTCATAAACTGCTGTCCACAGACTAACATTTAGAAACTTCAGTCACATCTATTTTTCTGAATCCTGAGCACATATACCTATTAGTGTCTTTGCACGTGAGAAATACCATCACAGCGCCACCTGGCAGAGCCAAGAGTACTTCAGCAGCAGTCTCCCACTGCCGGGCCATTAGCACAGTGCCTTGCACACAGCAGATGCCGGCTAAAGTTCCTGCACTTGCTTATATAGGGATTTGGAAGGAAAAGTGGTACTTTGGGTCTAGATAATCACATGAATTTTCTTTACTGGCATTATGTGTAAATTCTGATAAAGGTGGTTTTTTTGGTATATTTTTACCATCAAAATATTTTATTATCAAGATTTTGAAGACAGTTCCACATAAAAATGACAAGATGTGTGCTTAATGTAGTAGGTGCTCAATAAATGCCTGGTCAATGAAGGACTTATAAAAGTACAATTTTTTTTTTGATTTTTTGAGACAGGGTTTCACTGTAGTTTTCTAAAAGCGCAATTTTAAATCACCTTTATCTCCTTTCATACTGCTAGACCAAGGTTTGAAACTCTAGACCATAAAACCTAAATGCCAAAGTAGGAAAACCATGAAATGTTGCTAAAACAAGCATTGGGAAATGGTAAGAAATGAGTCACACTGCATCAAAGAATTGTTTTCCTTATAACAGAATGAAAGCTCTTGGCCTTCAGACAAATGGCAACCTCTGGATGGCTCAAAACCATGCATTTCAACAACACAGATCACAGAAGCCTTAACAAGCTATTCCATAAACTGCTCCCCCCATGTTTGTTACTGACTCCTAGAGGTAAGTGAAGCCTCATCAGCTCTAGGCTTGAAGTCCTGGTAAGCAGCAGCATAATTAGAAAAGGCAGCACCAGAGTGGCGACGAGAGATGGGTGAGAGGTTGTTAGATGGAAACTGCATGTAAAGAATGAAAACGGAGAAAAGGATTTGCTTGTTACAGGATGAATGCCTTGCCTACAACACCACACATGCCGCCAGCTAACCACTCACACTGTATGCAGACGGGCACTGCCCTCCCAACACCATACACACGCCGCCAGCCAACCACTCACACTGTATGCAGAAGGGCACTGCCCTCCCAACACCATACACATGCCGCCAGCCAACCACTCACACTGTATACAGACGGGCACTGCCCTCCCAACACCATACACACGCCGCCAGCCAACCACTCACACTGTATACAGACGGGCACTGCCCTCACAACAGTACATTTTTGCTTATTAACAGTTCAACAATCAAGACATTTCATAACAAGCTCAGAATATTTTTTAGGTTCAAATTCTACATTAGATTTTCACCAAGTTGCTTACAGCCTGGAAGATGATGGGCAGCAGTGCTCAGCATATAGTACACTAGCACTGCTGCCTGCCAGCCCACACTGCACTCCAGTGTCTCCCTTTAAAATGTCTATTTGCAATGCAACGATTTCAAACCACGGCTTACTGAACAGCCATTAAGACAAACCTTTAAACAACCAACCATATAATCACCAGCATGCACATTCCTTTCTATGAAGAAAGTTTGTAATTCTAAACAGCTTTTTAAATGGATATATTCTCATTTCCTTTAAGAAAACTGCTGGACCACACGACTTCAACTTTCTCCTTGACAGTTACCACATGCCCAATACAGGCAGCAATGCCGTCTGGTGCCTGGGCAAAGGGTCCCCACTTACTTGTTACTGCAATGTTGATTTCACCCGTCCGGGGAGTGAGCTCCCCATCTTGAGGAAGAGGCGATATGCCTGAAGTTCGCAGTGGCTCAAGGCCAAGGGAACTGTCACTGGCAAGGTCACCAAGGGCTGATCTTCGGTTAACTGCTTGGGTTCTGGTGAGCCTTTCCATATCAAATGCTACATTATCAGTACATGGCAGATTTGGCTGCAAAATATTTTCAAATTAAAAAATCATTATAAGAACAAGTTTATAAAACCCTGAATGTTTAACACCCACTCTAAGAACTTCACCATGCTTTTTCCACATAATCACTTCTCATTTACCTGTCCATCTATCTTTCCTACTATCATTTAAGAAGCTTTCTTCAAAGAATCAGTTGATTTTTCTCCCAAATGTACAAAGGAAAACCAAAACTGTCCACTGTAGCTTGGCAATAAAATTATAACCATTTGTGGTCTCAGTCACAGGCAAAGGGAGGCTAATAGCCTTTACAAAGCTGGCACATTCAGGCAGAGGCAGGCAGATCTTTGTGAGTCTGAGGCCAGCCTGGTCTACAAGAGCTAGTTCCAAGACAGGCTCTAAAGCTACAGAGAAATCCTGTCTCGAAAACCCAAAAGAAGAAGAAGAAGAAAAAAGAAAGTTTACTTCATTATCTTAATGTTAAATGTCACTGTTAGCATCTACCTTCAGAGACAAAGCACAAAGCAAGAGTAGATCAAAGCTCAGGTCTGTAAACTGTAAGAAAATCTGCATCAATTCCTGAGCCTCCAGCTACAGCTGAAGTCCACCCATGGAGAGGTGGGTGTGAACACTCACAGCAGAGTAAGAGGCAGCTCCTTCTGTCTGTGGAAGACAGCACATGAAAATAGAGCTCAGAAAAATGGCAGACAAAGGACAGGCAAGACCCAAAGTCTACTGCTTCTAGAGCAAAAGAATTCTGTTTTTGAGTCTCCCAAAGTTCTAAAAAAACCAAATTAAAAGTGCAATATAAAAGCTGATGCTCAGCCGGGTGGTGGTAGCGCACACCTTTAATACCAGCACTCGGGAGGCAGAGGCAGATGGATCTCTGTGAGTTTGAGGCCAGCCTGGTCTACAGAGCTAATTCCAGGATAGGCTCCAAAGCCACAGAGAAACCCTGTCTCGAAAAACAAAAACAAAAAACAAACAAAAGCTGATGCTTAATGTCACATCCCAAGAATAACAACTATCATTCCAGAGGGCATTCTGTCATTAGAAATGGACAGAAGACAAGTTACTATTTCCACATGCTGGCCATATGAGACAGTATCTATTGAACTAGTTGTACATAGAGGATGACTTGGCCCCCAGAGAACAGTTAGCAATGTGACCTTTCTCTTTCTATTAAAAGTATATGCTGAATATATACTTGTTGATATTTTAGTTGTGAGCCTTAGCCTTTAACGATGAGCTCTCTCTCCAACCCTATATACCTTTCTTTAAGCAAGAAATGTAAGAAAAGTCTCCACCATTCTCAGTGTATGCTCTGGCACTGGTCACAGCTGACCCCAGTGCAGCATACTTGGCTAACACAGCTGTCAAGCTGCTTAAGGTCCTCAGGTTTTGGTTATCATCTGTTTTTATTGCTTGCAAGTTACTGACACTCAAAGACGTGAAAGGCAAGCCTAAGAGGGCAGAAATGACATCATATTATGGCAAATATAAGAAAAATTACTATAAGATCACAGTTTTGTACACCCTATTTCTTTCATGTGCCCTCCATCAGAAGCACACTTTTCAAAACAGACTAGTATAGTTATTTACATTCTCTTCTTGTGGCCCTGAGTAGTTTAGAACTTTGAAGTCACCTGGAAGAAGGGCACTGTTGCACAAAAAAGGTCCACGTGGCAAAGAAAGCAAGAGTATTCTAAAGAGATTTGGCCATGGCTTCTATTATGCTGGTTGCATTACACTGCATGTGGATATGATATTACACAAAGTAGTGACAAACAGGGAACATACCACAATTCCTAGGGCTTTCAAAATATTAAGTTTGCACATAGGACAGGTACAGTGTTCACTAAGCCAGGGATCCACACATGACTTGTGGAAAACATGCCTAGAAAGCAACAGAGAATTATGTCACATATTACATATTGAAGAACTCCAAGGTCAAAATGGAAAGAATTAGAATTTTTTCTGCTTTAGGGGATTTTCAACACCCAAGAGATAAATAGTGGAGCACATAAAACATAACCTACAGAAATTCTCCTGTACCTAACAGCACTGTGTAATGAGCATGAGAGGGATACAGATGCTTGAACTTATTTCTGTGCTGTGGATCCACCATAGGGCCTCATGCATGCTGTAAGTGATGGGGCTTGCTGAGTTGTCCAGGATGGTCCCAAGTTCACAAGTAATAAAGACTAGCTGGGACTGTAGGTATAAACTACTGTGCCCAACTTGCCTTTTCATGCCACTGAATTCCAAAAGACTTGAAAGAAATCTAGAAAAATGTATTAAGAATAAAGATAACCAGACTTTATAAACAAGCTGTATTTTAGAAGGATAGCTCATGTAGAAAAATGGAATTCTGGTGGGCGGTGGTGGCGCATGCCTTTAATCTCAGCACTCGGGAGGCAGAGGCAGGCGAATCTCTGTGAGTTCGAGGCCAGCCTGGTCTACAAGAGCTAGTTCCAGGAAAGCTACAAAGCTACAGAGTAAAGCCTGTTTCAAAACCCCCCACCCCTGCAAACCCCCCCCCGAAAAAAAAAAAACCAAAATGGAATTTCACACAGATGTTAAGTTGCAGTTAAATTAAGAGTTCTCAGGATAAATGTTAGTTTTATGGAATGCAACCTAGGCTGAATATTGGTAAAAGTCACAGGGCAGTTAGAACTCTTTTAAGGTGGTTAACATTATCTAAGAATGAGAGCATCAGTTGGTGATTCTTGGCTGAAATGTTAAATGTTAAATGATGGGGGACAATGACATCCTCTCCTACTTATGAGAACATAAAGTCACATCCTCCTGATGGGGTCAGCCACTCAGAGAGGGTCTGTATTCTTGGAAAAGGAACTTGTTCCCATGGGTAGTCCGGAAAAGACTTTGAAAGACAGGCAAAGGTCAGGCCCAAGTTCTGGCACCCTTGTACAGGAACTGGAAGAAGCTGCAACCCAGCACAGGGAGCCTGGAGTGCTAGGCTGACACAAAGGGCATCAACAGATTCTCGGTCGGGTTTGGAAGAAATGTTACATTCTGAGTTTGGGGTAAAAGATAATTTGAGAGATACCAAATTGGGTCATCATATACCTTAATTGTTTTAATTTAAAACCTTGTTAATTTATAATTTAGTATTTTGGTTACTATTTGAAAATAAAAATTTTAAAAAGATGGTTTAAAAACTTTTTACTGGGATGACAATTTCAGCCAATAATATGTTATCCCACAGTTTCCATTTGATGGCCTTATAGCCCACTTCTTTGGAGACCAGAATCAAGATCTTGAAGTCTTGCTTTATCAGTCTAGTCTGACACTTTCAGACAGGGCATTCTCACTCCTGAGTACCTTCTTTAGGGGTTTTATAGGCTGGAAAGCTATCAATCCATACAGAGACTTACAGTTATAGAATACAAGGTGTTATGACTTCCTCCTACCACTTATATGGACTAAGAGTGCTCCAGAGAAAAAACAAGGTGCTTCTGAGGACTCAGCCCTTACTGAGGGTCATGTGCAGCTAGTGCTCAGCAGCACTCAATGGTACCAAGGTAGACTGCAGCGGAACACAGAACAGAACAAGGCTGCTGCTGTTTCTTTTTAAAAACATTATTATTTGTGGGTATGCACAACATGTTCACAATGTGGGAGTCAAGAAGAACACTTGAAAGAGTCAGTTCTCTCCTACAACTATGTGACTTCCAGGGATCAAACTCAGGTCATCAGACTTGGTGGTAAATACCTCTATACATTAGGCTATCTCTCCAGCCCTGAACACTATTTCTTAATCTCTGCAGGGCATGCAAAGGTCCCTTTAGATCTCATCTAAATTGTAGAATCTAAACTATAATTACCTAATCTGTATACATATGGGGGCAATTGATAGATGTCTGGGGGCTTAGCTAGTGCCAGGACAGAGTGGGACAGTCGAGAAGGTGTTCTAGTCTTAGGATGGACAATGGGATTTGGCTGTCAAGAGTAGGAGAGATCATGTGATCTCCGAAAGAGTTGCTTTGGTTCAGGAGTGAGATGTATGAAGGTGGGTGTGGTAGCTGAGACTTAACCAGAAGATGGTAGAACATTGTATAAACAAGCAGCAGCTGTCTGCGGATAAAGATTTGGCTCTGGCCTGTCCAGGGCAGTGTTTTTGCTTTTCCTATTACTGGTTACTCAGGAAAAAACAAAATGGTGTACCTCCCTTACTTAATTTCTCCCAAATGATGGGATAATAGGGCTACACGACTGTAACCATTTTCACATGCTGTGAGGTTTTCACACACACAGTTTAAGGGTTTACAACTTGTCTGTTCCTTTGACCTTAAATGAGCCATAAGTGGATTTTTTTTTAATGTTGGGATTCTTAAGTACTTATTTTCTTATAGTTTTGTTGACCTAGAAGAAAAACTGTTCTATCCCATTAGTCAATTACTGTGTTCCCCTTTGTGTGGCTACAGAAGATAATAAAGACTATCTGGCTATCTATAGACAAATAAGAATCTCTCTTCCTTAGTTAACTCAAAACCTAAAAGAAATATTTCTTCTCTTTAAAAACAAAAGTTTTTAGCTATCACCTGCACTCCAGACAACTATTCCAATTCCCCTCCCGTGACCCAGAGCCAACCTTTTCCAGTTCCCACCAGCCCTGCTTCTGTGCAACTAACCCCAGACCTTCTGTCTCCAGCTCCCACAGCCTTTCTGGATAAAACCAAGCCCTTGTTCTCTGCATTCATCAGCCTTGAGCAATCCTGCACTCTCCTACCTGGTCACCTTTGGGAACAAATGCTTAGGCTTGTAGCTGCCCCTTCTTCACTATTTTCTTGTGACCACTTCCTCAGCCTACTGCTCACCATACCCATCATGTCCTTCATCTTGTTTCTGGGCAAAGCTTTGCTACTAAGCATCTGGATCCTTGGTCTACCAATCTTCTTGCCTCTCATCTGTCTGCCCTGAAAGACCATGAGTGGGAGACTGGGGAAGACAGGCTTGATCACCTCATGAGGCTGACTGAAGCACATGAAACTGTACCTGGAATACTTTGAGAAGCACTAAGGTTTTGCTAAACAGGCAAAGTGACCTTAATGTTCCATACAACATCCCAATAAATGGCAAGAATACTTTTGAAACAAGCCTTAGGCACTAGGGCATTCATCACTAGGCAAA
Organism: Ondatra zibethicus; assembly: GCA_004026605.1. Taxonomy (NCBI): domain Eukaryota; kingdom Metazoa; phylum Chordata; class Mammalia; order Rodentia; family Cricetidae; genus Ondatra; species Ondatra zibethicus. Next base: position 85,070 of record PVIU01003471.1, read on the forward strand.
GGGTGCACCACAGGGACAAGACCTTGAAAAGAAGTTCTTCCTCACTGTCTTGAGAGACTCTTGTAATAAAAATACACACAGCAGCAGCAGAAAGGGGCTAAGTGGTGGACTGGGATATGCAGAGAACTGTCGACCAACATATCAGAGCGTCCACCATGACCATTACTTCTGTAAGAAGTGCTGTGAGATATACAATGGGGAACACACAGTCTATGGAAGAAACAAAGCCTGCAACACTGAAATGCAGTGCCTCCTCGCTCCTACTCCCCAGGCACCAGAAACAGAGAGGTCAGAAAGCAGTGGGACTGGGGGGAGGGAGAGGCATCTACACTGGAGGTGAGTTGTTTTCACAACTCTGAAGCCTCTGGGTGTCCTGTTAAGGACCTGGCAAACATGAAAGGATCCAGGATTATTAAAGGTCAGACACAAGAACTCCTTCCCCAGCCAGGCCTGGCAGATGCTGTTTAAGCCGATCTCCCTCTGAGGTGGGGGTGGCTGCAACAACTCCCTAGCCAGCCAGTCGCCAGCTTCCTGACCTGTTTTAGCACCGGCTGGCATCTTCATACTGCAGCACTCTCCTTAGTATTTTTACCTACTAACATCTTGTGGCTAACCTTTAAATAAGGTGGCTGTTTCTCAGTTTTGGAGCCATGATGGCTAATATCCAAAAGGTGATCAACTGTAATCAACTGACACAAGCAGGAGGTACCCAAAGCAATGCCAGCTACCATCTGTCCACAATAAATTTGTGTGATAGAGGACAAAAAGAAAAGGTCATGTGACAAAGCAATTCACAAGAGGTCTGATATTTATAGAGAAAGGTTTGGTTCAGAACAGTCTTGTTAAAAATGAAGGACAGACAGACATAGACATCTGGCTGTCTTCCGACTGAGGAGAGACAGCAAATAAAGATTCTACCAAAAGCTAGCTGCAGGGTAATATGGGTAAGGGTCAGATTTAAAACAAATAGGAATCTCAAAGGCTTGATTATGACTGGATGCTGATGAGCAAAGATAGACAGAACAAAAAGCCAAGGGGACAGACAGTCAATAGATCAAGGTCCCCTTTCGCTGGCAGGCAAAGACCCAAGTAGAAATAGCAGCACCACATCAGAGCTGAGCTGCCTCCTTCATGCTTGGAGGTGCCTAGGAGGGTGTAGAGATAGACATGCTGGAGGCCTGGTGATAGAAAGCTCAGGGAAATCCAACAACTATTCTCTCTATGAAGCTGATGGCAAAGTTCACTTGGCTGAGAGTGAACAATGGGTAAGGGAAGTGTTTAAGGAGACACTGCTGTGACAAGCAGGGAGGGCCAACCAGGATAGCAGAAAGACTCTGGTTAACACTTGGCATCCAGCCAGGGGTGGAACTCTGTCTGTGCAGTCTGTCCAAAGACCAGGTGGAAGACAGTGAGGGACAAAAGTGCTGAGCCATATGAAATGTAGAAATCTAGGGAAGGCTCAGGGTCAAAGAACATACAGATAAAAGAAAGAAGGTGGAAAGACACTGAACAGGAAAAATTACCACAGGTACTAGAGAGTCATTGGCTAGAAGTAAGCTTGGAGAAGATTTGGGATCAAAACTTCCTGGGTCAAACTCTTCTAGGTCAGTGATTCTCATCTGGAGATATTCTGGGTTGTGAAAACTGTGTGGTACGGTACTTTTGGGGAGTAGTGGCAGAGGCTAAGGACAATGCTAAATGTCCTGTGTTGTACAGGGCAGCTTTCCTCAACTTCTCCTTCAATCAAAGACTCATCTGAGTGGAATGTCAGCAGTGCCAAAGCTGAGAAACCCTGTATAGGTCGAAGGTTGTCACAAAAGATTGCTCAATGGTAAAAGTTAATTTTTACTGCACCTGAGGATGGTACTGTTGTTAAGGTGAGGGGACAACATGTTCTGAGTAGGCTGAACACTGTAATTTAGAGAAAGCTTTGATTTATGGAGACTTAAGAAAGCAGCTGGTTTCAAAACAACATGAAGAGCGGACAGTCAGTGCAGCACATTTGCATAAAGTGTGGGCAAGACACTGGAGGGAAAGAGCAAAGAAATCCCCTCAAGTTTGAAAATGTTTGAGCTCTTTAAAAGCAGCTCACAAACACAAAGGCTAAGCAACAACTGTCTTGTTTTGGCTGTAGAAAGTTAAGGTTCTACAAGGCTGTGGACCTCAGTGGAGAGTGTGACCCTCTGATATCAGAAATCACTCAGGAACTTACTAAAGATGAATGGTGGTGTTCCACTTAAGGTCTTTATTAAATTGCTCATTGATCTGACAGGGAGTTGGGTTGAGAAAGCTCTGAGTTAAACTGGAGAGGGGGAGAGGGGAAGACAGAGAGAGAGAGAGAGAGGGAGAGAGGGAGGAAGGGGGAAAGAGAGAGGGAGGGAAAGAGGAAGGGAGAGAGAGAGAGAACACACTCAGAATGAACCTGGAAAAGGCAAGGCAAGGCTTTAGGGATGGCAAGAATGAGAGCAAGCAGCCCAGAGTCCTCTCTATTTTAGGATCAGACTCCCTTGAGGAAGACACTTTCATTTTAATAATAACAGTGAATGATTTTTTTCCCCTTTCTGCTTTAGGTACCAGCTGGGTCAAGCGGTTCCTGGTCAGGGATAGGAAGAAAAGAAATTTAACGTTCAGTTTCTTCCTGGTCAAAGCAGGCACTTGCTGGCTCTGCTTTCTTCTCCCTACTTGCTTCATAAACATGCTTCCTTCAGCCTCACTCACACACTTCGATTTTAAATAACTGAATGAAGAAAAATGGCCAGTACATAATTTTCTGCAGGGCTGCTTACACTGAGTTTGGTTAAGATCTTTCTTTATGTAACCTAGAATTGGAATGCTTACTCCAGAATCTTGAACTTCTATTTCTGTATACAGTATTCTTCTGGAGATCCAAGATTAAAAATCAAAAAACAAAACAAAAAAGCAATCTATTTTGTGTGCATTTCCTAGGCACAAAATGTTACTTTCTGAATAAGTAAAATAGGACTGGTAGCTTCATGGAAGCTTCATTAACAGCCTACAAATATTTTATTCAGTCACAAGTTCACAAGGCAGGGTCATGTGAGTATCTTTTCAGGAGATGAAAGAAGAAAGTAGAAATCTTTGGTTTTAGGTTCTTAGTAGGTGATTTTGCATTTTATACACAAACAGGATATCTTGGTGCTTCATGTTCCCTAGTTTCGCACAGAACATAGTAGAAATCAACATGCTTATAAAGGAAACTTGTATGACCCAGTCTGGTGGTGCAGGTCTGTAAGCTCAGTTACATGGGAAATTGAAACATGAGTTTGGAAGTTCAAGGCCAGTCTGGGCTACAGAGTGATTTCATAGTCAGTCTGGGCAACTTAATGAGATCCTGTCTCAAAGTAAAAAGAATGCTGGGGATATACCTCAGAAGAGAGGAAAGGATAGAGAGGGAAGAAGAGAGCCAGAGAGGGAGGGAGGGGGCACTAGCTAGAAATCTTATATACGGAACGATGATTACTGAAGTCAGACTCTTTACTGACTCTGCCATAATGAACTGTGTAAACCTGGAATCTGCCGCTGGCCTTACTATCTATTTTTCACTGGACAATGGTGCTATGGTTTGGGTGTAAACTGAGTGTCCCTCCCATAGTCCATGGTGGTAAAAACTTTGGTTATCAGTTGGTAGGTGGCAGAACTTCTGGAGAATGGGACCTAGTGGAGGTCCTAAGGGTACTGGTGGCATGAGGTATTTCCTATGGGACTCTTCTGGTGGCTCTTGTAAGGTTATTATAAAAGCAGCAAGTGTAGCTAGCCTGTCCTCTTGCTTCTACACGGACTCCCTCTATGTATGCTACTATCATGCTCATCAGAGGCTAACCAGACAGGGCCCATTGGATGCTACACAGAGAACTTCCAAGACTTTCCACAGAATGACAAACTAGCAACACCCTCTTTGGATTGCTGATAGGATCAGAGAAGATAGTACATGTATCCTGCACAGAGTAGTGTACTGTCTCAGAGCAGTTACAAAGCAAACAGCAGCCCTCCCATTCTGCATAACTCAGGGCTTTAGCATAGTAGAAGAACCTAGAGCCAGGGGCACGAGGTGGAGGGCTTGTGGGAGGGCTTTATAATGAGTTCTAATTTGAGATGGGAAGTGTTTTGTTGTGTTTTTTTCTTTTGTCTGTACTAGTAGCCCAGGAGGGTCACTGAATACAATTTCTTAGGTTGTGATGTACTTAGATGTTGTCATGTGTTTGTTTTTTTAAGATTTTATTATTTATTATGCATATGTATATAGTGTTCTACCTGCGTATATGCATGCACACCAGAAGAGGGCACCAGATCACATTACAGATGATTATGAGCCATCATGTGGTTGCTGGGAATTGAACTCAGGACCTCTGGAAGAACAAACAGGCAGTGCTCTTAACCTACAGGGTTTCTCTATATATCCCTGGATGTCCTGAAACTCACTTTGTAGACTAGGCTGGCCTTGAACAGAGATCCACCTGCCTATATCTTCCAAGTGCTGGGATCAAGGCATGCACCACCATGCCTAGCTTGTCACATGTTTCTGATATACATATGCAAAAAATTCTTGGGAGGGACACTGGTCAGAGTTGCTCTCTCATTATCAGCATTTGGGCCTTAGTCTGTCAGGAGAACTATTGGTCAGGTGGCTTTCAGGTATCTATTTCAGTAGATACCCACTCTGGAAGGGAGACAAACAAGACATTAATACCATTCCTTTCAAACACAGAAATCTGACATACTTGCAGGGGAGAACCCGAACAACATCATTCTGCTTATAGCTCTCTATGCAGACTGCACAGTGATCGAAGTCTGGGTCTGTTTCCTGAAACAAAAAGCACAGGAGCTGAGTGTGTGCACGCAAGTGCTACAACTCAGCTAAGAACAATCCTATAGTAAGCACATGGCTACAAAGGGAAAGGAATTAAAAATAGTAACTTTTCATTTGTTTAAGTAGGCTGACCCAAATTACATATGAACCAATCATACAATCCATACTAATTTCTATTTATGATATCTTAGGATAAGTCAGAGCCCTGTTTTTCCCACAATTCACAGCAGACCATCTTGGATTATCATGTGTCTACCCTGATTCCTCTACTACTACCTAGTCTCAATAGGTTTCAGTGTTACAATCTAAAACATTGAGATCCTTATTAAGAGGTTCATGCAGCCAATCAATTCCTAAAACACAGCTACAAATGATGGGCAGTGCTCAGTAAACTCCTTTGTTACAGTCCTAACTCAAGGATGGGAATTGCACTCTGGTCACAGACTTGAGGAAGTTACTGGTTTAACTCAATGTTGAGTATTTACCAAGAATCAGAAAAGACAAACCAGTTGTTTGGTCACCAGGTTAATTGACTTCCTTCATCCTCTGGGCTGAGGAGGGTTCCCCCTTAGGGCTGTCTTAAAGCAAGGTATGCAAATAGCCTAAGTCACTGCCACATGGTTGGCAGGTGCAGGATGTACAAAAAGTGTGCTAGCTTTCATAATTATAGGAAAGATTATTTAGTACTGGGGAGGGGTAGAGGATGATGGGTAGGTTATATCAAATACAGGGGTTTTCTAATTAATAGCAGCTGACCAAGCCAACGATGCATTTCTGCAAGTGCCCTTTCCTTCCTTAGTGTGCAGCAACCCTAATGAGAATGTCCCTTCCTCTGCAGCTATGCTGATGACAACTGGCTCCAGTATTCACAGGCATACAAATAAAGTCGGTGAAAGAAAGAATGTGGGGAAACACAGAAAACAGAATCACACAAAATCCTCCTTCCAGAGCTCTCTGCTAAAAAAATACTAGCACTGGGCATAAGGTGCCAGATGTTTTTTTTTTTGTTGTTTTGTTTTTTGCCTTTTGAGATCTCTCTCTCTCTCAAATTCCTGGTAAGTTTGAATATACTGAATGTAGAAACTAACACTAAGATGCTATGTGGCACCTGAGCTCTGATTAGGGAGTTCTGATGAAAGGTTTCAGCTCTGCTATTTGTTGCCAACTCTTTGACTTGGTCCGCTTTAGGCCCAACACTGATAAACTGCTCTTTCTACAAGTGTCAGCCTGTTGTAAGGCCCTTGTTAACTGAAATTCCCTAGAAATGAAGGTCTTCAGGCAGGTCTTTTTTTTTTTTTTTTTTAGATTTATTTATTTATTATGTATACAGTGTTCCTCTGCATGTATGCCTACACGACAGAAGAGGGCACCAGATCTCATTACAGGTGGGTGTGAGCCACCATGTGCGTGCTGGGAATTGAACTCAGGACCTCTGGAAGAGCAACTAGTGCTCTTAACCACTGAGCCGTCTCTCCAGCCCCCTTCAGCCAGGTCTTAACTGAGAAGAAACAACACCCAAAACAGACGCAGCAGTCCTAAGAAACAGAAGAAAATGTACTTCTCTTGGCTATTTTATGTGCAAACTGTCTCATTAGAACTCCTGGCAGATGTGTGCTCGGCTGTAACAGCTGAAAACTGCAGAGGCACAGTGCTAATAGTGAGTAGCCACTGATGCTGCTAAGGGCAAGAGCACCTAAAGTTCAAAAAAGCTGAAAGACTAGCTGAAGGCTTTCCAAACAGGCAAAGCATGAGCGAGATTTCAAAGAGGAAATTAATTTCATCACTGTACCTTATCACCCTTTTTCACCGTTCTAGTTGTCAATTTACTGATGGCTTTCTTGGCTGCGTCTCCAAGACGACGCTAAGAAAACAAAAAAGAAGACATTAAATGGAATATCTCTGAATAACAGTTCTCATTTTGGTATGTGATGCTGAAGTGAACACACAATCTTTATTCTAAATAATTAAAGATATAATGTCTCTATTATCCTAGACTACTTCTGTCATATTATAGAAGTGGACTCTGGAAAAGCAATACAAATTAAAAAAAAAACTGGCAGCTATACCATAGATTCTTCATTTTAGTTGAATAAAAGTGTGTTTGGTGAGAAATTATGTTTTACAGCCACTTCTGTTTCTGTGTACTGTGTGATGATGCCAGGCTATCAGTGCTGCTACACCTTCCAGCCCTCCCACTCTTGCCCCAAGAGCTTTCCCAGTGTGTTCTACCCATAAGCACTGTTAGGGATATGAACTGTCTTAGCAAAAGAAACCTCAAAGGCCCCACTACATTCTCATACAGCACTGAGAACAGACATAGCAACAAGTCTATACTTACTCCTGGTTCAGCTCACACTATTCTCTGTCATCTTAGGAAAGGATGTTTGCTTGTTTAGGTTTAACTCAGATAATTTCTAAAATTGTATTTATCCAACACTGCCAGTCACAAAGAGCAGTGCTAGACACCAACAACCCAAAGATGACATGAAATGAACCTGTAGCCTTAAGGAGCCATTTGAACCTAGGAAATAACTGAAGAATACATTTCATATGGTGATGGGGGATGGGTTAGGAATAGGGAAGAATGCCAGGGAAGGCTTTGAGGAAGTGACATCAGGAATTAACACTTTGGAAACTAAGCAAGGATGACCTAGTAATGAACCAGGGACAGGATGGGATTCTGGACAAAGAATCAGAATGCTTTGTGAGTCTGAGTTCACACTAGGATAACAGAGGCAAACTGAGATTGTCTAAGGCAGTCACTCTAAATACAATTAGATTTTAAACTGAGCAGAGGCAGAAAAAAAGTTGAAGGAATGGAGAAGGGAAAAAAACAAGGGAGACCTCGCACTGTGTTGTAAGGATTTAAGAAGAAAACAAGAACAGGAGCGTGTGAGAGGAAAATTGAAAATCAAAATAAAACTTATTGAATATCTTTGTTATCTACTACCCAGCTTTTTTTATAATAATTATTTATTTATATTTTATATGAGTGCTGTACATAAATAACTGCAGGCCAGAAGAGGGCATCAGGTCTCATTACAGATGGATGTGAACCACCATGTGGGTGCTGGGAATTGAACTCAAGACCTCTGGAAAAGCAGTCAGTGCTCTTAACCGCTAAGCTATCTCTCCAACCCTATCTACTACCCAGCTTTAACTATCAATATTTTGCTTGTACTTTCACCTAACAATCTCCCTGTATTGTAAGGATATCAACTTGTCACTTCATCCAGTCTTCATTTTCCATCTCTGACGGGGCTTTTGTTAGATGGTACTAGTCTACTTAATAAATGCTCTTAATCGCTGCACCATCATTGCTGATACCCCAGAATGCCTTTTGGTAGCTGACTTGTATGAATCAGTACATAAAGTCTAAATGTTATTTAGTTGCTATGTTTCTCAAGTCTCTTTTAGCCTGAGTCCTATCTATAATACCTGAAAACAAGCAAGCAAACAACAACAACAAAACACCCATCCTTATAGAGATATAATGGACTTAAACTGCATCCATTTGAAGGACATGTGATACTCATTAAAAAATATGTCGAAACCCGGTGGCTAGCACTCAGTTTGTTTTCATGTACTGCTTTAGAGACATCACTCTAATTTTGATGGACTGTTTTGTGTTTCATTCAGTTCAAACGGTTTACATTTTGTCTTTTTATTTCCTAAGATCATGAGTTAATTTTCACATATTTGGGCGCTCCTTAGATTTTTCTGCTATTGATTTATTTAATTTCATGTGGTCAGTGGTCACATTATATTTTGTGTAAACTTGACTTCGTTGTTCTATGGCCGAGAATGTACTTCAACAGAATGTATATTCTGCTTTTGTTGGATGGAGCTCTCTACAAATGTTAACCAGACTAAATCAGCTGGCCATAAGTCTTTCCTACACTAGCTGCTCTCTGGTTGTCTATCCTTCAGTGACTGAGAAGGCAGGACAGCAGGTCTCACCTCCCATTTGTAAAGTTTTGTTACTAAGCACTTAAGACTGTGATGTCTTCTTGTTTAAGTGACTGCTTTATTAAGAAATAACTTCAATCCCCACTGATAGCTGTGCTCTGAAATTTACTTTGGCATTAATGTAACCACTTCAAAGTTTATTTTAATTTGTTACTAAGGTATGGCTTGTTCCAGTCTTTTTGCTTATCTGTAATGTAAAACTTATTTATATAAGCACCATGCTCCTAAAATACCTCCTTAGTTCCATGCACTTATATATATAAAATATTCTTCTATTATATATTACACACACACACACACACACACACACACACACACACACACACACACACACCCACACACCCACACACCCCTCTATATATTTGGTTTTTCGGGACAGGGTTTCTCTGTGTAACCACCCTAGCCCTGTCCTGGAACTCAGTCTGTAGATCAGACTGGCCTCAAACTCATAGAGATCTGCCTGCCTCAGCCTTCCAAGTGCTGGGATTAAAGGCATGTGCCACTATTCCCCAGTTAAGCATTTTTATATTTAAAGTTTTTTTTTCTTTTGAGGAAGCACATAGATGGGTCTTGCTTTTTTTCCAAAGCTCATTATCTTAATCTCTGCTTTTGACTGATATGTTTACACCAAGTAGTTCAGATCTCAGGATTACTGGATCCTTTTATCTGTAAATCTTTTCACCTGGAACTTGCTTCCTACTCTATGTGTCCCATTCATCTCTTCTGTCTGGTACAATTATAACTCTTAAAAAACTTTTTTTTATTAATTAATGTGTGTATGTATACATGTGCTTGTGTGAAGGTAAGAGAACAATGTGTAAGAGTCAGATCTATCTTTTGATTATGTAGGTTCTGGGACTGAACTTGGGTCATCAGGCTTGTATAGCAAGTTCCTTTAAGAGCTGAGCCATTTTGATAAACTCTTAAATTATGTAAATCTTTATTATTTTAGTAGCTGCTTTAGGGCTAATGAATATATCTTTAATCACAGTTACATCACTGTATAAAAGTATATATAGTTCTCTGTCTCGCCCACAATGACTATCTCCCAGCCTCCCAAGGTCTCACTCTATATTCTAGGTTGGCTGCTCTAAAATCAACCTGGTCTCAATTTCACGCAATCATTCAGCCTCAGCCTCTGGTCCCTGTCATCCACCATGCTGTCAGTACACCACTATTTCTTCCTCTTTTGTGCCATTATTACCACCCTTCTGCTTATACAAATTTTATAAACCAGGCAGTAGTGGCGCACTACTTTAGTCCTAGCACCTGGGAGACAGAGGCAGGTGGATCTCTGTGATTCCAGGCCTGCCTGGTCTACAGAGTGAGTTCCAGGACAGCCAGGAGCACAAAGAGAAACCCTGTCTCAAAAAAAAGAAAAGGACTGAAGTTCTCCCACGTTCTGGCTTGTTCTTTCTTTCTTTCTTTCTTTCTTTCTTTCTTTCTTTCTTTCTTTCTTTCTTTCTTTCTTTCTTTCTTTCTTTCGAGACAGGGCTTCTCTGTGTAACAGCTCTGGTTATCCTGGAATTTGCTCTCTAGACCAGGCTGGCCTCGGACTCATAAAGATCCATCTGCCTCTCCCCTCCCCATGCTGGTATTATGTCACCACCACCAGGCCAACTTTCTGATTTGAAACTTACTGCCGGAGTCAGTGTGATGTTGATATAAAATATAAAAAGTATATTAATGTGATGCTGGCTTAATACATATAGTATATGAACCCATGAAAATTTGGCCAAATGAGTTTCAGCATGAGCACGAAGATTTTTGGTATCCAACATGAGTACTGGAGAAATTTAAGGTCCACAAACAAAAGAATGACGTTGTACCCTTAACTATGCATGAAAATTAACTTAAGTTTTTAATACCAAGAAAGCAGGAGTTAGTATTGATTTCTTAGATATAACCAAAAGCAACATAGGTAACAAAAGTAAAACTGATTAATTTTAGATTATATCAAAAGCAAGGATACAACCAACAGATTAGAAAGGCATCCATGAAATGTAATGAAATTGTAACTTGTAGATTTTATAAAGGATTTAAACACAGACTATATATAAAGAACTCCTACATTTCATTAACAAAAAAATTAATTTAAAAAAATAGGCAAAAGACATGAATACAAGCTTCTCCAAAGAGAATATGTAATGGCCAATAGGCAGATTTAAAAAAAATGTTCAACCATCTAATTAACTAGGGAGATACAAATGAAAGCCATGTTGTTTTTCATACCTATCAGGATGCTTAAAGTGTGTGTGTGTGTTATAAAAACAGAAAATAACAACTACTGGCATGGATGCAAGAAATGTAACTGGTGATTGTCAGTGGATAAATAAATTGATGTGTCCACTATGGAAATATATATGACAATTTCTAAAAATGATAGACATTCGCAGGAACTTAGATATATTTGTAGCAACATAATTCACATTAGTCAAAAAGTAGAGGAAGCTTCTGCATGGATAGTTGAATAAAATGTCATATGAACTCGGCATGATGGCACATGCCTACAAATCCAGCACTTGCTAGGTTAGGCAGAGATTGTCAAACGTGATAGCAGCACAGGGTACACAGCAAGAACCTTTGTCAAGAAAATTTGTATATACATATGGACTAGCACTCATGAACTCACAGGAGCTCTAGCTGTTGGTACAAGATCAAGCCAGTCAATATTTTAGCATGTGCTGTGGAATAATCCTTTTGTATACTGTGAGGATGTGTCACTCTGACTGGTTTACTAAAAATCTGAATAGCCAATAGCTAGGCAGGATTTCCAGGCACAGAGGACACTGGGAAGGAGAAGAGTGGGGACACTGGGAAGGAGAAGGGCAGAGACACCAGGAGAAACTGAGCAAGCAGGATGGGCAATACAGGGATGATGTAATAAAGTCACAAGACAGAAAGTAAATTAATTGAAATGGATTAATTTAAGTTATGAGTTAATTGGAGCCGGGCGGTGGTGATGCACGCCTTTAATCCCAGCACTGAGGAGGTAGAGGCAAGCAGATCTCTGTGAGTTTGATGCCAGCCTGGTCTACAAAAGCTAGTTCCAGGGCATGCTCTTAAACTACAGCAAAACCCTGTCTTGAAAAACAAAAAACAAACAAACAAAAAAAAGTTAGTTGGAAACAAGACTAAGCTATCGGCCGAGCTTTCATAATTAATAATAAGTCTCCATGCCATTATAGGGGAGCCGGCAGTCCCAATGAAAAATCTGCCTACAAGCATCGGTAGGGAAAGGGCTCATGAGGCCCACTCCTAGCTGAGAATGTGCTGACAACTCGACGGCTTCTGGGGGAGGGAGAGGTCAGTTTTTATGACCATGTGGTCCCTAGCAAGTCAGCCATGCTCTGGTGGATGGCTCCATAGCTAGTACAAAGTGAATACAGGGTTATTTAAAGAGGACAGAAAGTTGGAAAGGTGGATCTGGGAGAATTAGAGGTGAATATGGTCAGAATAATTTGTATGACATTCCCAAAGAATGAATACTACGTTAATTCAGATTACCTGAAAATAACTTTTTGTTGTACTTGTGTCACCATCTCAAATAGTTATTTGTTCACATTATTTATTTATTGATTGACTGATTGATTTTTCAAGACAGGGTTTTTCTGTGTAACAGTCCTGGATATCCTGGAATTCATTCTGTAGACCAGGCTGTCCTCGAACTCACAGATCCGCCTGCCTGTGTCTCCCAAGTACTGGGATTAAAGGCATGTGCCTCAGTTTATATACATTTATTTTTAATTTTTACTTATTCACTTATGTTTCCCAGGCTGACCTGGCCTCAAACCTCTGTAAACAAAACAATCCTCCTGCCTCAGCCTCCTGAGTAGCTGGACTATGCCATCACACCACCTCCCTTTTATTCTGGCAAATATGTAAAACACATGATTCTAAACTCAAAACGATGAAATCAAGTACAGAAAGTTTAACTTCCAGCCTCTTTCATCCCATTTCCTTTCCTTCCCAAATAATAATTGCTGTTTTATCTTTATACTGTTTCATTTTGAAAATAAACATATATATGTTAAGTATGCATACATGTAGATACATATGCCTTATATATCCATATATGAATGCAATTTCATAGCCCTCCTCTACTTATAAGTGCATATCTTGCTTTTCCTTAATAATATACCCTAGAGATCACTTTACAGACGCTCACAGAAACTGCCAGCACTCTGTTCACATTCACAGCTATAGATGACTCCAAGCATTGTATTGGCTACGTGGAACACTACTTTAGCAACTAGATAGTTACTGGTGGACATTTCATCATTCCAAATCTTGCTATCTTTAACAGTAAAATGAATAGACTACTACAGTTAGCATTTGTTGTTTTTTGATTTTAAGACAGGGTTTCTCTGTATAGTCCTGGCTGTCCTAGAACTCACTGCACAGACAACCAGGCTGGCCTCAAACTCAGAGATCCGCCTGCCTTTGTCTCCCAAGTGCTGGGATTATACTATTTTTATCATCTGTAAATTTATCATCAGGCTAGACTATTAGTCTGATGTGAGGTTAAGACAAAGGCTAATCACTTATATAATTGTGCTAGGTGCTATAAATTGCCTCCTCACAAGAACTACTATCAACCTACAAGAGTACCTGTTTTCTCTACAACCTTGCCAAGAAAACATGTATTAAATTTTAGATTTCTTTGGCAAATGGAGCAATAAGAAATGTTATTCCAATATGGTCTTATCATGTATCTAACCTATAAAGGAGGATGAGTATTTAACATTTTAAAGATTATATAATTTCATTTTAAGGTGCTCTCTATTCATTTTACTTATCATTTATATGACTTGTGTGTGGTACAAACTTGTATGCAGATGAGCTTGTCTATGTATGTATGTGTGGAGTCAGAGTGATGACATTAGGCATCTTTCCTCTTGCTCTCTACCTTGAGACAAGGTCTCTTACTGAACCTGGGCCTCACCACTTTGGCTAGGCTCGCTGGCTACAGTGCACTTGGGATCTGTCTGTCTCTGACCCATGTTCTGGTTACCAGCGTATAGGAGCTCACATCTGGCTTTCGTGTAGGTGTTGGGATACAAGTGCTAGTCCTCTTGCTTGTACAGCAAAAACTCTGTAACTGCTGAGCCACTTCTGTAGTTGAATGCAAAGTATTGAAAATGAATTAAATTGGTAGGATACAATTTAACACAGTTAAACTATTTAACGTATTAAACATTTATTTATTTATTGTGTGAGTATGTGTGTGTATACATGTGTATGTGCTCATTCATCATGGTGCACAGTGGGAGTCAGAGGACACCTTGTAAAGACCAGTTCTCTCCTCTACCATAGGAGTTCAGGGAACTGAACTCAGGCTGTCAGGTTTGGTACAAGTGGCTACCACTGACCAGCTTAAAACACTCACACTATGCAACTATGTAATCTGACAGGAATTCATACAGCATTACTGTGTTTTGAGGACAGGTCACTCTGATGAAGTATCAGGGCTTCCAGTAATCAGAGCTCCCCCACAGATACAGAATTAGGTCTATATCAGTACATAGTAGGGTCTTCTCTTTGAAAAACTGGTGAAATCTAAGGGCTATGAATCTAATTTCCTCTTGATTCAGACTATACTTTCTCCATCTTTCATCACTACCATGTTTTCCTTTTTGTCTAAGGTGTCTGATTTCCCAGAAACTGTCTCCCCAGGCCCTGCTCCCCTGACCTCTATTCACCTGCTTTACTAATACTCTGCCTTTGCTTTTCGTTTTCTCCTATCAGGAGAAAGGTTTTTCTCTTTTTCTTCTTCATTTTTACAGAGTCTCATGTAGATCAGGCTGGCCTTGAATTCCTGCTCTTTCTGCCTGTCTCCAGAATACAGTCATTTTCTACCATCCTTGGCTGGGAAAAACTTAGCATTATTGTACCTTTAGAAAATCTTGGTTGATTCCTTTGAAATTTTTGGGTGAAAAAAAAAAAAAGAAAATCTTGGTTGATCCCTTACTTCTTAGAGAATAAAACCCAAACTCCTCAACCTGTGATTCAACTCCATTGTAGTCATTTTACCTATCTAACACTGGTTCACAAGCTCTGTATTCCTTTCCTTCATTCCTAATGTTCTGTTATTCAACTCTCCTTTTCTCTGTGGAAAATGACCCACTTGTGCTGTGGAATGGTCTTTCTGTATGCTGTGAGTATGTGTTGCTCTCACTGAGTGATAAATAAAGCTGTTTTGGTCTATGGCAAGGCAGGATAGAGCCAAGTGGGAAATGTAAGCAGAAATACAGGAGAAGAAGGGTAGAGTCTGGGAGATGCCAACTATCTGCCAAGGAAGCAAGACATGTAGAAAATGAGGTAACGCCACACCCACATGGCAAAGCACAGATAGAAATATGGGTTAATTTAAATAAGAGCTAGCTAGTAATAAGTCTGAGCCGAGCATTTATAAGTAATATTAAGCCTCTGAGTGTTTATTCAGGAACTAGCAGGCAGGATAAAAACCTCCAATTACAAATGGTGTACCAATGTGAATCTCTTGAATTTCCATAGGGCCTGAGAAAGCTTAAAAAAAAAAAAAAAAGAGGAGGTGGATCCCTACAAGAGTTTCTGTGGGACAGTGAGTCCTTGAGTAGTTAGTACATTAAGTAGGAACAAAACACTAAGTAAAAATGCCTGCCACAGCGCAAGTATTGGGATTCTAGAGCTCTAGGAAAGGTTTAACGCAGTTCTCGGTCATGAACCTCTGACTGGGCCATGAGCTTTAGGCTAGACTTTCAGGACCTAAGAAGTGGGCAGAGCAAGTTGCCAAAGCTGGAGGCAGAGGTCCACATTGCTTAGCAGTTTAAAGGTTTGTTAACATGATCAAAAAAGGCACACAGTAAAAGAGGTCCAGACTGTAAAATATCTAAAAAGGTTCCAATATGTTTTTTTTTAATTTTATTTATTTATTTATTATGTATACAATATTTGTCTGTGTGTATGTCTCCAGGCCAGAAGAGGGCACCAGACCTCATTACAGATGGTTGTGAGCCACCATGTGGTTGCTGGGAATTGAACTCAGGACCTTTAGGAAGAGCAGGCACTGCTCTTACCCACTGAGCCATCTCTCCAGCCCATCCAATATGTTTTATAATGTGCATAGGCTTAAGAAAGAAATAAAAGGGTATTGACAGTTATAGAAAGGAATAAATAGTCCAAAATAATAAAGTCTTTAAATAGGGAAATAAAATAACAAAAAGATAAGTCACATAGAGATGGAAAATACACAGGGAGTCTGAATCCTGTATGTTACTGTGTTGATTTTACATTTTTTGATGGCTGATGGGTAAGAAACAGCTGCTGGAAGACATGGGATTGAAAGAGAGATTGATAAAAATATACCAATCTAAGTATTTTAAAAATGTCTTAACTTTAGAACAGAAAAATATATTTGTAAAATGGACCTTAAAAGATGCATTGCTTTGGAGAATCAGTTTTGCTTTTGTTTCCACAGGAAACAAAACAGGATTTGTCCTAGGTTAAGATGGACCAGATTTGATCAAGGGAGATTTCCTGAACCTTGACAGGTGATTACCTATCAACAAAGGTTATAACTGGTCTTCCCAGGACTTGGCCATTATATCAAATTTTCTCAGGATTCCCATAAGATTATCAGCAACCCCAATCAGCAGGAAGTAGTCTAGAGAACTATGCCCAAATTCTCAAAATATTGTTTATAAATGTTTGTTTTCATTCAAAGGGGTTGGTTATAAATTGTTATTGGTCACAGTGAATATTTTTTTTAAAAGAAAAAAGGAAGACATGATGTAGAAATGTATGATGTGGTTATGATGGGAGAAAAGGGTAGATTATTGAATCTACTTTTATTCAAAAAACAATTGTTAATCTCAAAATATTTTAACTGGTATGGATTTTAATTTATTGATATAAATTTAAGGTCAATTTTGTTATACTGTATGTATAGTCCTTTTGTTTAAGGTATGTTTATGCAGCTAATTTAAAAATATATATAATTAAAAATACAGATTATTAGTCATCTATAATAGTCAAATTTATAGGCATATGTTAGGTATACAAAGATGTATTTCAGTTAGATAGGTAATCTTCAAACACTTCAAAGACTTACAGAATATGGCATTTAAAATAGAACTTAGACTAAAGAACTTAGACTAAAAAACCCCACAAAAAAGAAAAAACAAACCAAAAACAAAACAAAACAGAAAAAGAACTTAGACTTTTCTCGACAGTGAGACACGTTTGCTCTAGGCAGCACCAATTACTTCAAAGAGGATGATGGGCATTGAAGAAGTTCATTATGGAGTTTTCTTTCAGTGTTACAAGGTTAGTCATTTGGGCAAGAAACTATTCTTTCCTGGACTGCTTGACAGTAGGCTGTATAAACTGGACATTCAGTACCCACAGAAAGGTGACTGCTAAACTTTGCAAAAACAAGGTGGGATGGTCCTTCAGGTTCCAGCTTTACAGAAGAAACAGCCAGACATTCTGCAGGACACAGAGGAATGCGACTGATGAACTTTGTTAATACAGGTAGGACAGTCCTTCACATTTCCTGCTTCACTGAAAAGTCTGCCAGATATTCTAGGGCTGAAGGCTGAAGATGGATGCCCCAATGATACAGAAGAACTTTGGGTGACTGTCCAGGCAGCCAGATGTCTCTGTCATTTCTAGAGTTTTGGAAGTTGCTTACAATGCATACTTCCTGTTTATTCAGGTAATATATCCTCTGGGGTCTTTGATGGAGTTGAAGACTAGATAGTTATAATTATAGTTTTCCTTAGTCATGATAAAAGATAGATATGAAACTTGAGACTCACAAACATAGAATAGATGATAGAGTATTTTCTTTAATTTTGCCAAATAAATAGACTGGGTATTGTATCAGACTCCTGCTTGCTGTTTTGTTATATGTAATTTTACTATGTTAAAATAAAAACCTTCCTTTTTGATTAGACAGAAAGAGGGAAATGCTAAGGAAAATGTCTTTCTGTATGCTATATGTGTTGCTCTCATTGGTTGATAAATAAAGTTACTTTGGTCTATGACAAGGCAGGATAGAGCCAGGCGGGAAATCCAAGCAGAGATACAGGAGAAGAGAGGAGTCTGGGAGATGCCAGCCAGTCACAGAGGAAGCAAGACATGTAAAAAATAAGGTTAACATGCCATTAACCACGTGGCAGAACACAGATGAGAAATATAGGTTAATTAAAATATAAGAGCTAGCTAATAATAAGTCTGGGTCATCGGCCAAACATTTATAATTAATATAAGCCTCTGAGTGATTATTTGGAAACTAAAGGGTGGAAGAGAAACCTCCGGTTGCACACTTGCCTGAAATTTCCCTTCAGTATGTCTGATAAAGTCTTTCTCATTCTTTGAAATGATATTCAGCTCAAACATCACTACCTCTTTGGTGAAGTGTCTACGACTCACCAAGAGCAACATCACTGCCTCCAAACAGGAATTCTACCACACAGTGCCTAGATAGCACCTGTCTACCTTCTCAGAAGAATAGAAACTCATTCTCTATTTGCATCTATCCCACTTTAGAAGGTGGTAAAACCTGTCACTTTCAAAGATTAACTATAAGTGTGAAGCATTAGGTTTCCTGATATAGGGAAATTCAATATATTTAATTTTTTTTAAATTTTGTTTTTCAAGACAGGGTTTCTCTGTGTAGCCCTGGCTGTCCTGGAACCTACTTTGTAGACCATGCTGGCCTCAGACTCAAAGAATCTCTGCCTCTGAAGTGTTGGACTTAAAGGAATACACCACCATTGCCTGGCTTAATTCATTATATTTCTGTATCAGGCATGCAATGCATCTTTGATTTTATACTCATCTAAGGTAAAATTGGGCAATAAAAGGTTATTTCAGTAACCATGAGGCATTAACAAAACCAAGAATACTGCATATACATATTAAAGCAAGAAATATTAAAGTATTTACAAGTTTAAATACTTTATAATTTATATGTGTAGTCAAAGAAAAATTCCCAAGAAGTTATTTTAAACTTAGGAGGCTGTTAGCATGTGAAGAAAATTATATCTGGCTTATTCTTCAACATTAAAATAATAATTTTATTTTACTGCTTTAGAAATAAAGTTTGACTGCTTCAGGATTAAAGACTGCTGTTTAATTCTGACAACTTGAGTGGACTGAAAGATGCCTAGGAAATGAGTACTGCACACTGCTGGGTGCCTATGATGCATCTCCACAGAGGATGAGGTTATTAAGGCTTTGGTCCTATCAGTTGTTTATATAGTTCACTGATGGAATGGAATCTAAGCAGACTATTTGGGGATGGTGAGAGTGTAGAAGGCAGGGCCTAATTGGAGGAAGCAGGTCCCTAGGAGTTGAAGGGCATCTATTTTTTCTCCTCTTTTGGATAAGGTCTCACATAGCCCAGGCTGGTCTCAAACTCACTATATAGACAAGGATAACCTTGAGTACCTGCTTTTTCAGTCTCTATGCATGCATAGCACTACACCTGACTTGAAGTGTATCTTGTCCAAGCCCTGTCTCTCCTCTTTGCTTCCTGGTTGCCATGATGTGAGTAGCTTTTCCCTGCCAGGCCCTTCCTCCATGTTTCTTCTCTGTCACAGGCCTAAAGATCCATGGAACCTGGTGACCATGGACTTAAACCTCTGAAGCAGTGAGCCAAAAATCTTCCTCCTCCCTTGTTTGTATCAGCTATTCTGTCACAGTGACTAAAGGTTTAATACAATGGTACAATATTAATCATGGAACTGTCTTAAAAATTCACAACTCTCACTGGAGGATGGAGGTGCACACCTTTAATCCCAGCACTCGGGAGGCAGAGGCAGGTGGATCTCTCTTGAGTGTTTGAGGCCAGCCTGGTCTCAAAAAACAAAACAAAGAGGAAAATTTTGCAACCCTCAAAATCTTCATGAACTTTTTCAATATAAAAGTACCAGACATTACTGTTTGGTGTAAAATAACTCCCACTCAATGTTTCAAAGGTCTAAGCTGGGCTGGTGAGTTAGTGGATAAAGGTGCTTGTTGTACAAGTCTGACAATATGAGTTCAATCCCTAGAACCCATGGTAGAGGAGAGAACCTGCTCCTGACAGTTGTCCTCTAACCTCCACATGCATGTAGTAGGGTGTGGGTGTGTGTACATACACACAGTAAATAGGTCTAAACCCCCTTGTTATTATTGTCACACAATATTTAAGTATTTTGACAGTTTTCAGGAAAACACACTACAGACTCAGCAGCAAACTCCAAGGCGAGCTAGTTGGTTTTCATACTACATGATCTACAGTAAAACTTACTACCCCATGTCGGAAGTGTGGCCTCCTGAGTAGCATGTTATGTAGTAAGCACAGCATCAAGACAGAATTTTGTGAGGAAAATCTCAGTTTTCCTTTCAACTCAGCTTTTTTTTTCCTTGCTTCTTTTTTCCCCAATCTTCTTTTTCTTCTTCTTCTTCTTTTTTAACAGCCTAAGGTTCCAACCAGTTGAGCTGCTGCCACCTTCACATTAAACTTTAATAAGCTAAGCTTTTTAAGCCACATAAAAATTTCATCAAGCATTTCTCAACCTTAGGGAAAATGGAAGGAGGAAAAAGGTCAGAACACCACTTTCCACTAAAGTACCGTCTGGAGAGGGATGCTATGAAGGGAGCCGCAACAAATGCTAGGGAACAAGCGCCCTTTGTGGCCAGCGCCAGATGGTGAATTTTCTACTCCTTTATTACAAACAGGCCCCACTGAGGGTGCTAATTAATGCACGATCATCAAATACCAGGCTCCTAGGACAACCATGAGCATTTCAAAGCCCTCTGGATATGCCCCATTCAGCTCTTACATTATCATTGGTTTCCTGATTAAAATGTTTTCAGAAGAACTCCTGATTATCTTACCTTTTGGTGTTCCATATGGCATTTAATGATAATTATAATTCATAAGGTATTTAATAATAATAAACTCAAATCTTCAATTTTTTTAAAAGCTAGCATATACTATCATTCCAGGGAAAGAGGAAGGGCTGCCTAGGGCCTTGGCCTTAAATGGATACTGGGTGCTGAGCTCTCTGGGCTCCCTTACTACCCAGCCCCACTGATTCCCAAAAATGTGCTGCAGAAGTCTTCAGCTCAGAACGGCCTAAGTCAAGAGAAGCCTGTTTGTCCTAACCAAAATATCTGGAAAAGAGGGACTTATGTCAGAAAACCCCCAGAGCACTGTCTGCTCTATTTTAGTCAAACGCCAAAGAGAAAACATTATTCTTCCCCCCAACATGGCCCTTCTTGCACTCAGTGGGAAGGTGATCTCCCAGACCTAGCTGCTCAAAGGAGCAAGTCAGGTGTACTGACCTCACACCTCTAGTACATGCCACCAATGGCAGAACACACATGTTCTTCTGCATACATTAAGCACACTGATTAACCACACCTGGGGTCATAAGCAAGTCTAAGAATTAGAAAAGAACTGAAAACAGTATTTCTCTGATCATAACGCAAGCAAATAGGTATCATTAGCACTACTTCACAGCAGATTCCCTAAACAACCGGAAATGAAGCACTTCTTAAAACACAGGTTGAAGAAGAAGGCTGGGTGTGCTGGTGCATGGCTGCCATCCCAGCACTTGGGGCCGGAGGCAGGAGAATACAGAACTGAATGTAAGCACATGTCAGAATCTGTTAGGCAGAGCTGTAGCTTTAGCACTTCCTTAGAAGTGCTGACAGAAATTCATAGCACAAGATACTTGCATTAGAAAAGAAACGGCTTCAGACAAATGAACTGTAGACTTGACTCTAAAATGTAATACTTTATAAACATTTAGAGGAAAGGAGAAAATCTTTGTGAGACAAAGAGCTTTTTACAATTGATACCAAAAGTACAATTTCAAGGGAAAATTCACAAGTTAAACCTTATCAAAATTAGAAAACCCCAACCATTTGTTTTCCAAGACTGTTAATGTAGCTGAATAGACAAACTGCAGATGAGGAAGAAAGCACCTGCAAAGCACATGCCTGTCAAAGCAATAGCATATCTACAATACAGTTTAAAAACTCAACAGCAAGGAGCTAGAGATGGCTCAGTGGTTAAGAGCACTGGCTGCTCTTCCAAAAAACTTGAGTTTGATTCCTAGCACCCATGTGGTTCACAACTGCCTGTAACACCAGTCCCAGAGAATCTGACACCCTCTCTGGTCTCCTTGGGCATTGTATCCATGTGGTGCACAGACATGCATCTGAGCAAACATATAAGACATAAATAAATAAAATCTCAAAAAAAATCCTCAACAGTAAAAGACAACTCAGGAAAGAAATGGGCAGAGACTTAAGTGGCTTCACTGAAGCCCTTGAAAAAATGATCAGGCTGTCAGCACAGTGCCGACTATGTAAGCATGAGGGCCTGCATCTGCATTTCAGCATCCAAAGCCTGGGTGCAGTGGGACACATCTGTAACCCCAGCACACTCAATTCTGACCTCTGGCTTCAACACATATGTACAATATGCTTACACAGAACACGCATGCATGCGTGCAAGATGTTCAATTATGACCACTGGAGACATGCACATTATAAGAGCAAAAGAAATGTACACCAAATGTTGTCAAGACATAGAGGAACTGAACTAGTCATACACTACCAGCAGAAATGTAAAATAATGAAGCCACTTTGGAAAAGGATTTTTTTTAATTTATTATGTGTATAGTATTCTCAGTATTCTGTCTGCATGTATGCCTGCAGGCCAGAAGAGGGCACCAGATCTCATTACAGATGGTTGTGAGCCACCATGTGGTTGCTGGGAATTGAACTCAGAACTTTTAGAAGAGCAGGCAGTGCTCTTAACCACTGAGCCCTCTCTCCAGCCCGGATATTTTTTTTTTAAATACTAAACTAACCACCAGGCAGTACTGGCACACATCTTTAATCCCAGAACTCAGAAGGCAGAGGTAGGTGGATCTCTGCGAGTTCGAGGGCAGCCTGGTCTACAGAGTGAGTTTCAGGACAACCAGGGCTACACAGAGAAACCCTGTCTTGAAAAACCAACAAGAAAAAAAATAAACTAAACATTTACTTACATAGTGTTCAAAAGTTCTTTTTATTGCAAGGAAATGAAAACTCATGGTCAGATAAAAATCTGAACATGAATATTCATAGCTATTTTATTATAGCCCCAAATTGAAAATAATTCAGGTATCCTTCAATGAGTGAATGGCTAAGTAAATTATAGTACATCCAAACCATAGAATACTACTCACCAATAAAAAAAGAGCTACTGATGTATACAGTTTGTAAGGACTTCCTGGGAACTATGCTGAACGAAGATGAAGAAACCCAGCTCTCCAGGTAAAGTCTATACATCACTTTTTTTTCAAGACAGGGTTTCTTTGCATAGCTCTGGCTGTCCCAGAACTAGTTCTCTGTAGACCAGGCAGGCCTTGAACTTACCGAAATCCACCTGCCTCTGTCTCCCAACTGCATCTCCCAAGTGCACATACCACTACCACTTGGCTATACAACATTCTTGAAATGACAACACCAGAGATGGGGAACAGGTTAGTGGTGGTGAAGGGTTAGGGGAAGGAGTCTCTGGCTATGAGACAACAGATGACCTTTTCCTTATGGCTTGACTGTGGTGAGTTCATGAATCTGCATGTGATGCAGTTGAACAGAGCACACACATGCACATGCATGAACACAAACCAAACAGGACAACTCTGAGGACATTAGTGGACTCAGAAACAGCAGTGTACCTGTGCTGTGATATTCCTACAGTTAGGCAAGAAGCCATGACTGGGGAAGTGGGTCTCTACTGCTTCTGATAGATCAGAGCAAGGCTACCATTGCCCTAAAGCTTAAAAAGAGCTGGTGATGCTGACAAAATGCAGACAACCTGGATGGAACCATGAAACACGCCACACTAACAAGTACAAAACTCCTGACCTGTGCTCTTCTGAGATGCCAGCATCAGGAAACAGAGTAAAAAGACAGCACAATCAAATGTAACCTATATTCTTATCTAAGCAACCTGGGATTTTCTTTGCTATCAAGGACACATCTGAGAAGTGCTGGAGAATCTGAGAGAGCCTATTTAAGAAATGTATCTAAAAAGTTAGTTTTCTGACTTTGATAACTATACTGTGTTTATGTGAAACAACGTTTTCTTCTTCTTTTTTTTAAAACTGAAATGGAGTTTAGCTCAGACTGGCCTGAAACTCACTGTGTGGCCCAGCTGGCTTCAAACTCCCGAGTACAGGGATTACAGGTGTGTACCACTGCCCTGACATATTTTTTTTTATTAGTTTTGCTTTAAATACATTATGTAAAGAAGTATTTAAGATGTATGATCACAGGATTCTCACGGATTATGGCTGTTTAGAGTACTGGTTAGCTCACCTGGTTCCTGTCGCGAGCATTTGTGTACCTGATCTTCTGAATAAAGTAGAATATGAGCCACGCTGAAGAAATAATCATCAAAACAATAAAGGATATTGACACGAAGACTAGAGAGCCACGGCTGAAGTTCTTTGGCGGCATTCGAGTTCCAACAGCTATTGTCATTTGTACAGAGATGTTTTTCTCCAGATAACTCAAAATATCTTTACCCCTCAATTCTGTTATCATGACAGCAATAATATCTCCCGTGCCTGTAATGTAAAACAAACACATAGACTCAAGTGACAGCTGAAATTCAAAGACATCAAATTAATATACATATATGTTCCCTGGAGAAATTAACATGACTTCTGCTAAAAAGAAAGGTTTGCAGACTCCATTGTTCAGCTGACATGAGCTGCAGGTGTGCACACTCACAGGAGGGGGACATACGCAGTACTCCAGACAAGCAGGTAAGGCATAAAACAATGTAGTCTTACTAATGCATAACCTGCCTTACAGCTGCACTGAGAAACATTATGAAGCCAGCCACCTGTGACTTAATCAGGATGGGTTACAGTATAAAAGATCTTGAGAAAAGTGCTGTCACTTATGGTATAAATAGGTGGTTCTCACACTAATCATTCTAACATGCATTGCTGAGCAACAACTGTGTGTAGAACAGGGAATATGTAGAAGCACATGTCTTAGGACACATGCTTGGCTACAGTAACTTAAAGTATCAAATGGCAACATCTTTTACTGGTAACATCTGAAACTAACCTTGGTTTTCTATCTAGAGCTAACTGGAATAAAGCTCCTTCCAGAGCCCCTCTGGATCTCAAACTCAAGATTTTCCCTACACAATTTGGACACAGCATCTCATGTTGCCCAGGCTGGCTTCAAATATTCTGTCTCAGTCTTCCATCACGTCTAACCATGTGCAGTGCACTCAAGTCCTCTAGGCAGGTACAAATTTCAAATTTCTGGACTAGTACCCAGAATGGACCCCAAAGCCTTCAGCTTCTAATAGCTATTCAGAGGTCTGTCCACAGGCACAAATTATGTAAATTAATTACAAGGATGGTTCAGCTGTTTTTCTAAATCCTTTTCTTATATGGTTCCAGGGGGCAGAAATAAGTCAAAGTAAGCAACCACTCCTCTGAGGATAGCACGGGACACTATCCCTTTTGTCCTTTAATACGGAACAGTTTTCTACTTTATTTAAGGAGGCAGGGGAAGCTTCTCTACCACATGCAATTGTCAGCAGCTGTCCCTTCTTAAGGGAAAATTAAGTGTCACAACATGTAACTCCCCTTGCCACCCCAAGACAAGTTTCTCTGTATAACACTCTTGGCTGTCCTGGAACTCTGTAAACCAGGTTGGCCTTAAAATTCACAGAGATCCACCTGCCTCTGCCTCCCGAGTGCTGGGATTAAAGGCGTGCACCACCACTGCCTGGCCACAACATGCAACTTTTATAATATATCTTTTCCAAAGAACCCAGAAAAAGACTGGAGGCTAGGCTTCCCATTTATTTTGGGAAAAAGAAAATTATAACCACTTACATGAATATGAAGAAAGGTTATATATCTAAATATAAAATACCATCTAAAAACAAGCAGAGTACATCAAAATTTGACCTTTTGAAGGCTCTTTTGATAAATATTAAAGACATTTATTTGGTTTTATATGCTTTGTTATGTTTAGCAGTCAAGATGATATGTAACAGAAACTCAATAACAAAAGTTTTAAGAAAAATATGGTACAATGGAATATATATATATTTGTGTAGTATTGTATTTAAAACTGTTTTAGTCATTTTATCAGAGCAGTAGTTTATCAGTTTATTTTTTTACTTAAAAAAGCATAAACAAAAACAAAATTGCAAATTTAAAGTTAGCGTTATTAATACCTGCCTCTGGTCAATAAGCTAAAGAAAAATCATAAAATAATGCTAAACCAGTTTAAATTTCCATCTAAAAACCTTAAGTTTGTGCTTTTACAATGTTGATCAACAGGCATAATCTGTGGTGTAGAATACCAGGTATGGCTATAAAGTAACTGAGACGGATCCCACAAACGACATATGACAATCAGTCTCATTGCTTTATAATCACACCAAGTACAATTGGTTTTAGAAATCAGTTCTGAGGCTCCCTCTTGAAGACTCAAGCTGGAAAAGTAGTTGGGAGAGCTGCACAGGTAGCCAAAGGAACCAGTCCAGTAATCTCATTTAAGCGAACACTAAATGGACGAGTCAACTAATCTCAACAGAAGAGCTGTTTGGGAAAGAAACATTTAATTAGTTCAACACCAGTCAATATTCATTGAGCACATACCACAATCAGGGTTTTCTTTCACTTCTTTTAATTTTTATTTTTCTTTCACTTCTTAAGTGATAAAGAAATTACCTGATCTTAACTGACATGAAAAGTGCACCGACTCTCAGGAGGGCAAGAGTGAATGAATCTTGGTATCGCCCTATTATCCTAGCACAAGGAAGAGACTGGGGAGGGCTGGCAAAGGAGACTGAGAAAGATGAAATGAAAAGTCCCAGGCGCACACTCAAACACTAGTGAAGGCAGCGATCTACTACAGGTGCTAATACAGTACACTGCAGACCCTTCTCTCAACACTTGCAGCTGAGCTGGGCTCAAAGAACCTAAGACGGCTCAGACACTTAAACATTTGGGGATGGAGGCTGGAGAGATGACTCAATGGTTAAGAGCACGGCTGTTCTTGCGGAGGATAGGGTTTGGTGCCCAGCACTCACATGGTAGCTCATAACCACTGTAATTCCAATTCTAAGGGGAACTGGCACTCTCTTCTGGCCTTCGAGAGCTCTTGCACATAAGGTACACACAGACTCATGCAGGTACACACACGTATACAAAAAAGGGTAAATAAACCTTAAAAACAAAACAAAACAAATATCTTGAAAGTACTGATCCAGATTCAGAAGGGATGATGACAGAGAAATTTTAGCACTCAGGATTAAATCAGAATTGGAATAGCAGTGATTGGTAGGAAAGAAGGATTCATTAACTAGAAAGACGAAAGCATTTAAGCAGACATAAAATATTTATTACGTCCATCACTATATCTATGTTCTGCAACACCAAGACAAAGCTTTGGAATTCCGTGCATTTTAACAATCAGGTACCTATGTATTACTTTTCTATTACTGTGATAAAACACCATGACCAAGGCAATTTACAGAAGGAAGGGTTTACTTGGTTTATAGACCAGAGAGAAAGAGTCTGTCATAGCAGGGAAACATGGTAGCAAACAGTAGGCATGGCAGCAAGAACTGGATGCTAAGAGCTCACACCTTCTTTTTAAAAAATTGTTAATTTAATTTCAATTATGTGCTTATGTGTGTGGGTTTGTTTGAAAGTTACAGTTGCCTGCAGAGGCCATGAAAGGTCACAGATCCCCTGGAGCTGGAGTCACAAGCAGTTGTGAGAGACCTGATGTGGGTGCTGGAAACCAAACTCAGGTCCTCTCCAAGAGTTGAATGTGCTCTGAACTTCTGAGTCATCTCTCCAGCCTCATATCTTGACCTGCAAGCAGTAAGCTGAGAGAGCAACAGTAAATGCTGGGAGTCTTTAAACTCTCAAAGCTGGCCTCCACAAATACCTCCTCCAACAAAGCCACACCTCCAAAATATCCCTAAATGGCACCACCCTCCAGGGACCAAGTGCTTAAATATATGTGCCTATGGAGGACTTTCTAAGTCAAACCTCCACAGATAGTATTTTCTTTTTCTTTTTTTTTTAAGCAAGCACCTCTGACTTTATTAAATTTCAACTGTACTGAAATAATTTTCCATTCACATTATTTTATGTTACTTTTTAACTAAATTTTAAGCTTCATGAAAGATGGCTTATCACTCTACCTTTTTTATTTTTTTAAGTTAATTTTTATTTTGCTGTGAAATTTACATAAATCTTTTTTTTCTTTTAAAAGTAATACCAATCAAAATTCCCACTTCCTCCCCTCCTCCCACTTCCCTCCCGCTTCCCCCCTCACCTTCCCCCCAACCCCTCCAGTCCTAAGAGAGGGCAAGGCACCTTGCCCTGTGGGAAGTCCAAGTATTAATTTCTTATAGATGACAATGAAATGAGACTATTATGATCCTTGCTTTTAGTTATTTAAAGAAGCTTTCTTTATTTTACTTTTTTAAATTACTTAATTTTATATTTATGTATATGTTTGTATATTTGTGCCATGTCTATGCTGGTATCTGTGGAGCCAAGAAGAATGTATTGGGTTCCCTGGAGCTAGAGTTACAGGTGTTTGTGTGCTGCCCAATATAAGTTCTGGGAATTGAACTCAGGTCCTCTGGAATAGTAGCAACACTCTTAACTACTAGGCTATCTCTCCAGCCCTCCAATTTATTCTTTCTAGTATGTTAGTGTGGCTATTTGAATTAGCAATTCTTTTCTTCCCCTTTTTATTCTGAGAATTTTTCTTTTTTCTTCACATTTTATTTCTTTTTATTCTATATGTATTGTATTTTGCTTGTATGTATGTCTGTAACTAGACTTATAGATAGTTGTGAGCTGCCACGTGGGTGCTGGGAATTGAACTCTGGTCTTCTGGAAGGTCAGCCAGTATTCTTAACTGCTGAGCTACCTCCCCAGCCCCCATACTATAAGAATTTCCAAAGGAAACAGTTTCAACACTATGACCCTTTGTTTATTTATGACCCTTTGTTTAGGTTTGCAAAGAGGAAACACTTTAGCCTTTCTTACTACATCTATTTCTTTTGGCTGGACAAATTGAGAGTAGATTACAACCAACAGGACATTTCAATCTTTAATAATTCAGCAATATCTACTAAAACAAGGTTATTTCAGATACTCACAATTTACTAATTATACTAAAAACTACTTCTGATAAATTAACATAGTGTCTAATATACTTCATATTCAAATATTCTGATTCAGCCTAATATTTCAAACAAGGGCTGTATATACCATACCTGGGTATCTTGTCTCATTATAGTTTCCTTTGATCTTAAATAGTTTCTTAATTATTTTAGTTCACTGTTCATGAAACTGACTTTAAAAAATATAGATTTTATTTATTCATTGTATTTGTGTGTGTGAATGTGCCATGATGCATTTGGGGTGAGAGGAAAAGTTGCAGGAGTTAGTTCTCTCCTTCTACTAAGTGGACCCCAAGGGACAAAACTTAGGTTGCTACGCTTGGTGGGAAATGCTTTTGGGTCTCGCTGGTCCTGTTTTTCTTTTTCAAGACAAGGCCTTCCTTATGTAGTCCAGGGTGGCTTCAAAACCTGCTATAGCTGAAGACCACCTCATGGTCATGATACTCTTGCTGTGGTTGTGATACTCCTGTTTCCACCTCTAGTAATGGGACTACAGGTGTGAATCACCAAGCTGCCTTTCTGAAGAGTACTGCCCTTTCTGAAGAGTCTAAGGCAGATATTTAGAAAATGCCTTTCTATTTGGGGTCATTTGATGAGTTCCTGATGGATGTTCTTTTATTGTTGGTATGAGAGCTATGAGGTAATTCCTCCTTTTCCTCCCTCACTCTTCAGGGAATCACCAGGGAAGCAAATAGTGGTTTTACTTTTATTACTGATGGCAAACTTTATGACTTGAATAACTAGTACCTGCCAGATTTTATTATAAATAAATGTATTTCTATTAATTAATAAGCAATCTGTAGAGTAATACTTTCTGATCCTGTGAATAGCCAGAGCCTCAAAAAGCTTTTACTCAATGCTCACAGCATCCACTGATGAAATAATTACTATAATGACATCTACCAAATTGTTATTTTCTAATCTCCAGAAGTGATTCTGTCCTCAGAGCCATTTACAATATTTTCTATTCATCTTCTCCACTCCCATGTAAACACAGAAGGAAGTTGGGACTGGTGTTGTACACTTGTAGTCATAGCTCCTCAGGAGGCTGAGGCAGGAGGCTAGCAAGTTCAAGGGAAACTTGGTTGACTTAATAAGACATTGTCTCAAAATAAATAAAAATTAAAAAAAGGAGGATTAAGGTGTGGCTCAGATAGTAGAGTGCTTGCCAGTCTGCACAAAGCCCAGGGTTTGATTCCCAGCACTACACAAAAATCGGGTGTGATGGTTCATGTTTGTAACCCCAGTATACTCAGGAGATAGAAGGGTCAGAAGCTCAAAGTCATCCTCAGCTACACCAGTTATGAGGCCAGCCTGGATACACAAGACTGTCTCCAAAAGCCATGACAAAATAGTTAAAAAGAAGCTGAGTGTAAAGGGAGACTGCTCTTTTGTTCCCAGCCACCCAGACCCGAATAATCACACAAAAACTATATTAATTTCAACACTGTTTGGCATATAGCTCAGGCATAATTCTAGCTAGCTCTTACATCTTAAATTAACCCATTTCTATTAACCTATGTATCACCATGAGACTGTGGCCTACTGGTAAGGTTCCGGTGTCTTTCTCCTTCGGCAGCTACATGGCATCTCCCTGATTCTGCCTTCTTTCTCTCTGCACTCAGTTTAGTTTTCCTGCCTAGCTCTATTCTGCCCTGCCATAGGCAAAGGAGCTTCTTTATTAACCAATTGGTAATAAAACATTCACAGCATAATCAGCTGGTGGCACATGTTTATAATCTCTGCATGGAGAAGCTGAGGTAGGAGGATTACACTAAGTTCCAGGATAGCCTGAACTACAGAGTAAAGTCCTGTCTCAAAAACAACAACAAATAATTGGTAAGTAAATTTAAAGGCACTGGGGACACAGCTCAGCTGCAGTGGAAAGTGCAGCACGTGTAATACGCTAGTTCAATTCCCAGGACCACAAAAGCTACTACCAACAATGTCCACAGAGTTACTGAGCCATCTGTCTTTCTGAAAAATAGAGCACCTGACTTCCAGATATTCTATATTCCAATGAGAAAAAAGGATGAATGGAAAAATATAACACTTCCATAATTATCCTACAATAAAAATCAACTTTGAGGTGCCAAATTAGAAACCTCAGAACTACCCTCCTTTGGACCCGGAATAAGAAGTTCTAAGATTCAAATCTGAGCAAGTTGTATAACCCTTCGGAACATAAGTTTCTCTTTTCAATAGTTACTGACTGCAAATTTCATGACAGATGGTAACAAATGCTATAGCTGATGAGTTATCTGTTGCTATTCATAGAAAGTAAAAGGAGGAACTCAAAATCCTACTACAGAATGTAGGACTCCATTCCCTTTTCAACTGTTCTCTACTTGCTCAGGAGGCACTCAGCTATCTGCAGACTAACACTACTCTCCTGCTACTGGCTTACTTGCTTTCTAGAAAATACCATCTCTGTGTAAGATCCCATTTAAAACAGGCCAACAGTTGAATCTGTCTGTTAAGTCCAAGTCACCATGCAAAGCTCTAAGGAGTTTCAAACTCAGACAATTTCAGGAAACTTCCCCTTACAGAAGCTCACTCTTATAGTAAGTTCCTTCAGTAGCACCATTGTAACCGGGTAGTTACGGGTAATGGCACTAGAATTAGTCTTACAAAACCCAGTGACCTTTCACATGTTAGTCAGACCACCAAAAGCTAAATGAAAGAGATTTAAAAATCACTTCAAAGTTCTAGAATAGCTACTGAAATGACAGGTTTAACTCTATACCTACAACACACTGTTCATCTGTCAAGGGATAGTCAAGCCCCATCTTGCTTCCTCTATATCAGCCTTGTCTGTTCACAGATGGTTCTACTGGCTTAAGTCTTTAACAGTGTATGCAGTTTTTTCTTTTTTCATGTTTGGCAGTCATCTTAGTTACTCTTCTATTGCTCTATCAAAATATCATAACCAAAGCTTTTAAAATTGGGCTTATGGCTACAGAGGGTTAGAGCCCATGATGGCAGAGCAAAGGTATGACAGTAGGAACAGCGGAGAGTTCACATCTTGATCCATGCATAGGAGGCAGAGAGCACACTGGGAATGTGCAAGTGTTTTAAAACCTCAAAGCCCTTTCTCAATGAGATGCCTCCTCCAAGAAGGCCACACATCCTAATTCTTCCCAAATAGTATGAACCCATTACTGGGCATTCTCATTCAAACCATCACAGCAAGGGTGTAGTTCTGTGGCAGAGCACTTGCTCAGTAAGCTTGAGACAGCAGATTTTCTCCAGCATTAGAGGAGAGCATAGTGGTAATTTTGATAAAATCAAGGGATGGTTGTTTCAATTATATATTTCTTGCTGAGATTTGTTACTAGTTTCTTTTTTTCTTCCTTTCTCTTTTTTTTTTTTGGTTTTTTTTGAGACAGGGTTTCTCTGTAGCTTTGGAGACTGTCCTGGAACTAGCTCTTGTAGACCAGGCTGGTCTCAAACTCAAAGGTATGTGCCACCACCACCTGGCGTTGTTACTAGTTTCTTAAAACAGATTTGTCCTGTCATTCTTCTGTTCAAATGTCTTTGCTGTTCCCTTCCTATAAAACTGAAGTCCAAATTCCTCAGCCTAACACTCAAGGAATCTGGGGAACCAAATGGTTCAGTGTATCTGATGAGCCATATTTGGATAGTCTTTGCCCTAATGAAACTGCTGGTCAAAGCAACTGATTGTGGAGCTGGAGAGATGTATCAGCTGTTAAGAGCGGCTGCTCTTAGCAGGACCCAGGTTTGGTTCCCAGTAGCCACACAGTGGCTCACAGATGTCTAACTCCAGTTCCAGGGAACCTAACACCCTTTTCTGGCCTCTGAGGACACCAAGTACACATGTAGTGCACAAACATACATAAATGTATACATACAATTGTAAAGAAAATGTAAAAGTAACTAGTAGTGGTTTGTTTAGGGAGAACAGCATAGAGGAGTCAGGAGGAAAAGATGGAGAATGTGCCTAAAAAACTAGAAATTTCAAGAGAGCAAAATGAAGGGAGAGGGAAGAATAGGCAGAGGCAGTGATCAGAAAGCAGGATACTGAGTTTGAGACTTGAGATTGACAGTTCAGTGAGGAGGGAAGAACCAGGAGAACAGCTAAGGGATCAGATCCTTGAAGAAATGAATGGTTGAAGGAAGAAGAAATTTAGGTTAAGATGTTCACCTGATGTTGCTCAGGATTACATCAAAACTATGAGTGGATAAGTAGCTGAGAGTCAAGATGTGTGATGTAAGGGACAAGGCAGTAAACTATGGCAAAGAGGGACTGTGGATATCATGACACTGAAAAATACAGTTTTGTCATTGAAGTACACTGGCATGAAAACAGCTGCAGTGGAGTTATGACAACATCAGCACCATCCACCCAAACCCACAAAATCTCACAGCACCAACTGAAAACTGGAGGGGAGTCAACTATGGCTGCTACCAAGTAAGGCCACCGTCATTGATGATTCACTAAGATACTGACTGGACTAGGTTATCTTCAAAAAGCCCATGCTCCTTTACCCTTCTGAAAAGAAATTCTTCAATCTCACACAAGTAAAGGTAAGAGATAATATACAGTGCTGGCTAGTTTTATATCAATGTGACACAAGCTGTAGTTATCTGAGAGTAGGGAACCTCAATTGAGAAAATACATCCAGAAGATAGGGCTGTAGGCAAGACTGTGGGCATTTTCTTAATTAGTGATTAATGTGGAAGTGTCCAGCCCATTGTGGGCTGATGGTCCTGGGTTCTATAAGAAAGTAAGCTGAACAAATCAAGAAGAGCCAGCCAGTAAGCAGCTCCCCTCCATGGCCTCTGCATCAGCTCCTGCCTCCAGATTCCTGCCCATTCCTCCGTGTTCCTGTTTGAGTTCCTGTCCTGCCTTCCGTGTTCCTGTTTGAGTTCCTGTCTTGCCTTCCTTCAATGACAAACAGTGATGTGGAAGCGGAAGCAAAACAAGCCCTTTCCTCTCCAAGCTGTTTTTGCTCATGATGTTTCATCACAGAAATAGTAACCCTGTCTAAGACAAGTACTTAAATGCCAACATTTCTTCTCACACTACCTCTTTTTTTTTTTTTTAAAAAAAAGATTTATTTATTTATTATGTATACAACATTCTGCCTCCATGTATGCCTGCACGCCAGAAGAGGGTGAGCCACCATGTGGTTGCTGGGAATTGAACTCAGGACCTCTAGAAGAGCTGGCAGTGCTCTTATCCTCTGAGCCATCTCTCCAGCCTCTCACACTACCTCTTGACTATGAGAGCTCACTTAGTAATCTTGGTCTGGGTCTTTTTGTGTCATAAAAACAAAGAGATGGTAGGAATAAAAATCCACATACATCTCGGTTTCTGGTCGAAAGATTTTGGAGTGGATACATTCAATAGATTATAGGAAGACTACAAATACTAGCCTTTTCAAGTCAACCAGTTTTAACTACAGGTAGTTGAAGTATAAGGAAAATCTTCTTTGCCCAAATAAAGACTTCCAAATGCCCATTCATATCTAAATGTCTCCATAGCTCTTGGCTCTGTCCTTAGACAAAGCAGCATGGAGTAAATTACATCTCATCCAACCGCTATGGTACAACACTACATATAGTGAAGGGAAGACCATGTCAATAAATCACGAGGTGGCACTGACTATAAGAAACATTCCAATTTCTTTTTTTAAAAAATATTTTTATGGTTTATTTAACTTTATTTTATGTGCATTGGTGTGAAGGTGTCAGATCCCCTGCAACTGGATCTTCAGACAGTTGTGAGCTGCCATGTGGGTGCTGGGAATTGGACCCGGGTCCTCTGGAAGAGCAGTCAGTGCTATTAACCACTGAGACATCTCTCTAGCCCTGAAACATTCCAATTTCAAACTGTGTTCCAGAATCAAAGAAAATCTTCTTTCTACACAATAGTTTTTCAACTATTCAAAAACACCTTCCCTGGAGCCCTACTTCTGGTTTTCCCTCCCTATGGGAACCATTCCTAGAGCCCCCCAAATTGTTGCCTGAGTTCCTGGCCAGCAAGAGCTACATAAGTTACAGACCCTGTCTTAAAACAAAGCAAAACAATAAAAGCCCCAAACCCTCGGTTCTGTAGATACACCACACTGTCCACCCCTTCATCTGCTGATGGATACATGGACTGGTCCTATAACTGACTACTGTGACTGCTGCTGCAATAACATGCTGACTTGTATGCCCTCAGATCCATTCACAGGAGTGGTACAGCTGGATCAGATAGGAGTCCTAGTTTTGGTTTTTTGAGGACCCTCCATGCTGATTCCACAGTGGCTAAACCACTTTGCTTCCCCAATGGTGTTACACAAAGGTTCCCTGCCATCCCCACCTCCCCCAGAAGCCTCACCAGCCTTGTTATTTGTGAAGTTTCTGATGGGGGTGATATGGAATTGCAATGTAATTTTTATATATGTATTTTCCAACTTGCTAATTTAAAAAAATTCCAAACTTTCAGAAAAGTTGGAGGTATCAGCCAGGCAATGGTGACACGCACCTTTAATCCCAGTACTCTGGAGGCAGAGGCAGGAGCGAGGCCAGCCTGGTCTACAGAGCAAGTTCCAGAATAGCTTGGGCTGTTACATAGAGAAACCCTGTCTCGAAAACAAAACAAAAAACAAAAAAACAAAAAAAACCCCTAAAAATGGAAGTATCTATTTATTTAAACCCTAGAAACTTTGAAGGTGAGCTGCTGGCCTGATATCTTGCTTCATTATACCAGATATATAGTATACATTCCCCCCACCACCACGCATGCACACATGTGAGGGGTAGGGGGAAACAGAAGTGGGGGAGAAAGGGAGAAGGAAACAACCCCTTCAAATTAAAAATGATTCTGAATGGATACTATACCATCTCATTTCAGAATTCTTTTCTTGTCTCCCCAATTTCCCCAATAAGGCCCTTTATAACAGTGTAGATCAGAGTTGTTCAATGCACTTAGCCATAAGGGTTTTTAAAGATACCGTCAGTTTCTGCCTTTGGCTGCTAACAGTGTGCTATGCAGATTGGACTTGTAGGACACACAGGAAAAAAAATCTACTGAACTTTGCCAAAACAAGGTAGGACAGTCCTTCAAAATTCCTGCTTCATAGAAGAGTCTGCCAGATATTCTGCCAGAGACAGAGGAAGCTACTGATGAATTTTGCCAATATAAGACATGGCAGTCACTGAATTTTCCTGCTTCACTCAGAAGTCAGCTGAATACTCTAGGCCTGTAGGCTGCAGATAGATGCTCTAACATTACGGAGGAACTTTTGGTGACTGTCCAGGCAGTCAAATGTCTCTGTTGTTGGATTGTACTACATCCTTCTGGGTCTTTGATAGAGCTGAAGACTAGATAGTTATAGTTGCAGTTCTTCTTAGTTATGCTAGAACATAAATAAGGTGTAAAACTTTGGATTCACTAAGATAGGATAATGTACTATTTTCTCTGAATATGCTAACTATAAATGGACAGAATATTTTAAATGTAATTCTTACTTGATAACTGTTTTGTTGAGTATAGTTTTACAATGTTAAAGTTAAAATCTTTCTTTTTATTTAGACAAAAAAAAAAAGAGATACTGTCAGTTTCAAACAGTCACTCAGTCTTTCTTTGATGCTGATGACGTTGAGAGTTTACAGCTCAGCTACTCTGCAGAAGGTGTTTCCTCACAGCTAGGTCCAGGTCTCGCACCTTTGTCAGGACCAACAAAGAAGCCATGGTGTGTACTTTTCACTACCAGATGGTGCAATTTTGATCTATCCATTACCAGTGTTTACTCTGATCATCTGTGAAAGCGATGTTCTCCAGACATTTGCACCATGAAGCTACCCTTTCCCCTTGTGTCATCAGTAAATACTCTGTGAGGAAGCACTTTGACACCAGGCAAATACTCCATTTGTCATGAAATTTCCATTTTCTTTTACCTTTTATATGAGTATGTAGTCATAGATTAAAATAAGTTACTAACATTGTCATTTTGACATTCAAATTCCAAGCATGCTCATTAGGAGAGACTGTTTATAGTTTTTCCAAGTCTTTTCAAGATAGCAGTATTTTAAGTTTCTTGCTAAAATCAAATGCTAAAAAAATGAATATAATGCTTCTAATATCGAGAGCAGGGTAAGACTACCACCTCCACATTTGAAAATGTTCATAAGGACACAGCCAGGTGTTTTCTTAGTAACCTGGCACACATTAGCCAATAATGAAATTAAATGTCCAAGGATTTCTTCACTTGAACTCTTTCTTAAGCCAGATTCTCCACAAACCTTTGTTATTGATTTTTAATAAGTCAATCTGCATATCAACTTAATAAATACCTTATTATTTGTTATCTGTGTTCCAAGAGTCTATCTCCTTAGTGTTGTGTCCTTTTTAAGAGAAACTCTCACAGTTATGTTTTGTTATAACTTTCTTATAAAATACTTTTAAATAAGTGGATAAGCACACAGTCAGGCAATCCAAGTAGGGATGGTTTAAGTTGGAGGAGAGTGGCCTACATGTTAACTTTCACACCAACCACCAGAACTCTATATATCTCTTAGTGTCTTCTAATCTGTAACTTATGAAATGGATTTCTATTTCGTGTGTAGATGTAGGGGTGTACATGCATGTATTCATGAGGATATGTGCATGTGTGCATATATTTGTGGAGGCCAAAAGTTGACACTGGTTGCCTTTTGCTATCACTCTTTACTTTTTAAAAAATTCTTTACATTTTAATTTATTATAATTTGGGGGCATCCATATGTCACTGCACATGTGGAGGTTAGAGGACAACTTCATGGAATTGGTTCTCTCCTTTTCCACCTTTATGTGGGTTCTGAAGGTTGAATTCAGGTTATGACAGGCTCACCATGTGTGGCAAGTGCTTCACCTGCTGAGCTTTCTCACTGCTACTTTCACTTTTAAAGACAGGGTCTCTGGCTGTATCTGGGGCTCACAGATCTGGTTAGGCTGACCAGGTATCTGCCTGTCTCTATATCCCTAGTGCAATCATCATAGCACCTGGCTGTTTTACATGGGTGTTGGGGATCTGAACTTAGTTTCCATTGCTTGCATAATAGGCACTTTACCTACTAAGCCATATCCTCACCTCCATGAAATCTATTTATAAACTAGAATCCCAAACCTATGCAGAATCTTAATATTATCTTATCTTCTTCCTCTTTTGTGGCCAGTGGGAAAAGACAGGCACAAGACAGACAAAAACGTAAGTCAGTGATTGGCTCAAACAAGAAAGCAAGTAGAACAGGTCATACTCAAATACCCATGAGGTAGAAGGGCTTCTCCATCCACTTAAGATATGTAAAATTAAGGAAAAGTTAAAAACCCATGGGAAAGTTTTTAAATGGGTTCATTACATTTATTTTTTGAAGCTACTATTTTTGTTTTAAACTACTGCTTCAGCGGAAAGATGGTTCTCTCAGCAGCTGCTCTTCCAGAGAACCTAAGTCAAACTCTAAGTATTCACTCCGTGTGGTTCTCAACTATCTGGAACTTCAGCTTCAGGACATCTGGCCCTCTTTTGACCTCCACAAGCATCAGCTCAGGTGTGACTCATACTTACTTACTTACTTACTTACTTACTTACTTACTTACTTACACACACACACACACACACACACACACACACACACACACACACATACACACACACAGACCTTGAAAAAAAACCCTATTGTTTCACTGTGTCAATTTTAGACTCTTTCAATTTTAATTTTTTGAGGGGGTGGGAGGTTGAGACAGAGTCTTTATATAGCCCTGCTGTTCTGGAACTCACTATGTAAAGCAGGCTGGCTTTGAACTCAGAGATCCACCTGCCTCTGCCTCTGCCTCTTCTCTTCAGTGATGAGATTAAAAGTGTGTGCCACCACACATGGCACAGCTTTTTTTTTAATGTTTAAAAAATATATGTACTACCTAGAAAAATACAGAAACAATACTGGAATCACATACAAAACTGAACACACAATTTAAATTCTGTCTGCCATGCAGTACAATTAAAACTGCAGGCTCAATCTTTTATGAGGTAATTAAACCCATATTCAGTAAGAGGCTAAATGAACAAACACAACCAAAACCCAAAAAACTCTTTAAATGATAAACTAGCAACATGACTATATTTTTATTCATTCAAATTATTGATATGTAAAGGCATTTTTTTTTGCAGTGTGTTTGTGGCTGTTCTAAACTAATTTTGTAAGGTATGTTTTTATATTCAAAGTCAGTTTTGTATTTTATGAAGTGTATTCTCTACTCATTGCTAAGGAGAGAGCTAAGTGAGTTCTTTAAGAAAATGGAAAAATGGCAAGAGCCAGCCAACTGCTTCTGTTCAGGAGTCAGAGAATGTAGGATTGCTACTGCTGATTGACAAGGAGATTGTTAAGAATGTCTACATACTGCTAAAGACAGATAGGTCTAGATGGAGATTTCAACTAAACAATGATCTGATAAGATTTTATTCAGACTACTAAAGAACAGCAGTAAAATCTATGTAAAAAATATAAAACCAGTAAACTCAGTCTTAGTTTTTAGACAAATGTGCTCTATTCCTACTATCCAAGAGCCCGTAATTCCCTTACACTACCACACACATCCGCTGGCTACACAACAACTCATTCTGCTAACTGGAGCTAAAGCAAAACCACATATTGAACGTCTTTCCTGTCACTGATACTGGAGACTCTGCATCGGGAAGACGTCCTTCAGTCACCAGATTAAGGGCATTCATGAGGAACACATCAGGTCTTGAAGCACAGCCAAGGCAAGAAAACACAGTTCTTCACTTAAAATGTGAATTTTTTTTTTTTTCGAGACAGGGTTTCTCTGTAGCTTTGGAGCCTGTTCTGGAACTAGCTCTTGTAGACCAGGCTGGTCTCAAACTCAAAAAGATCCGCCTGCCTCTGCCTCCCGAGTGCTGGGATTAAAGGTGTGGACTACCACTGCCTGGCTAAAATGTGAAATTTTAAGGTCTATTTTAAGCAATATGAAAAGAAAGCTTAATATAAAAACCAAACAGCTCAATGGAATCAAAACAATATGTTACTCTGTTCACAGCATACTGACTGCTACAGGGAACAGGAAGGAAAGACACAAAATCTCAACTTAAAGAGACTTAGATCTTTTCCTTATTGTCAACCAAGTAAGAAAAGGGCCTCATAACAAAGAAGGTTCCTGAAGATGACGGGCCTTGGACTATAAATTCACAAGGGCAGGTACTTATTTCTTTGTTCTTCTCTGTCAGTCTGTTAGCTTATCTTCAAATATGGAGCAATGAGAAGCATCAGTCCAACATTACTGAAGTGAAGGGCTGAGAGACATGATCTAAGAGCAAAAGCAGGCTCAACATGCACCTCTGCACCACCCCTTAAGAATCCCAGCTACAGGTTTAGGGGAAGGAGGGTGTCCTGGCATTAGTATCTTTATGACAGCTGCACCAGAAGTAATTCTAACACAAGGTCCTTGAACAAGAAGGGCTGCCATACAGGATGAGAGTGGTATCTGGAAGGGTTGGGGCCTACATTATGTCAGTGAGATGGAGAACAAGGAGTTGCTAGTATGTATATAAAAGAGAACTGAGGAACAGGAGTTAGAAGAGGACCACAATTTTAAACACTCTGTCAAGGAATGACTCCTTGAAAGGATGGGAGCCAGAGGGCTTCAGATGATCCATGCAAAAATGCGTTCTACTAAACAGTGTTTCTCAGAGATTAATAGACTTTCTTCTGCTCTAGATCACAAGGCTGAATACTTACTTACCTCTCTATAACCAAATTTCAAGTGGTATCAACCAGGTCCTCTCCCTGGGCTTTCCTACTCCTATACGCTTCCTCACAGCATTGTGTTCACCCTGGTCAGCTGTGTTGTGTAGGACCTGTTTAGCCACAGAAGTCCTACCTAATGTTGCTTTCAGGATGAAAAAAAATATGCTTGGAAACAAAGCAAATACCAGCCTTCAACTTAAAGGAATAAATACATTTGCTTCATAATTTTTAAGAGGTACTTGTCAATATAGGCACAAAATTTGTATAACTTAAAAAATTAAATGTCAATAAATTTCACACTCACTCTGATGGGTAGATAAAGCAGACAGACACTTTTCAGGTGTTTTACAAGTGAGGATATATTTTAAAGACTTACTTGTCCAAACTCACAAGCCTTGCAAATACAACTGGATATAGGATTCAAACTCCAACACTGTAATTGTACATGTCAAATTCTTTTCACAAATTTAGAGATGCTACATCATCTGCCAGAAACTTACTCTGATTTCACAACTAAAGTGGCAAGTTTGAAATCTGCGATAAACTTTTAAAAACTGCATGTGTACATATCAGTGTACAGGAGTACAAACATGCAGGACATGGCACAAAACATGGAGGTTTGAGCACTAGCTTGGATGCTGCTCCTCACTCTTCTACTTTGTTCAAGACAAGGCTTCTCCTGTTCACTGCTGCCTACACCAGGCTATCTGGTCCATCAGTTTCTGGTGATTCTATTTCTGCCATCTCCTGGTAGAGGTATCACAAATGGTTGTGTTACTGTGTCCAGCTTTTACATGGGCTCTAGGGATCTGGACTCC
Organism: Ondatra zibethicus; assembly: GCA_004026605.1. NCBI lineage: Eukaryota > Metazoa > Chordata > Mammalia > Rodentia > Cricetidae > Ondatra > Ondatra zibethicus. The sequence goes on from PVIU01003471.1 coordinate 126,672, forward strand.
AGCTATAAGGCTTACTAGGCAAGCAAACTTCCCCAGTCCTGTGATAAACTCTTAGACATGAACTAGAGACTAGAACAAAATAGAAGAAGCAGGGACAACTATAAATGGAGATCTGTAAGCCAGACACAAATCACTGTCATATTTTTCTGATGATGAGTGTGGTAGTTTGAAAGAAAATGGCACCCAAAGGGAGTGGTACTATCAGAAGGTGTTGTTTTCTTTGTTGGAGGAAGTGTGTCACTGTGGGGGGCAGGCTTTGAGGCTTCCTATAAGCAGGATACCACGCAGTATGACTGTCAGTTGACTTCCTGTTGCCTTCTGGTTGAGATGTAGCCAACACCATGTAGGCCTGCATGCTGCCATGCTCCTCGTCATGATATAACGGACTGAATCTACAAAACTGTAAGTGAGCCACCTCAATTAAACGTTTTGTTTTGTTTTATATATATGAGCTGCTGTGGTCATGGTGTCTCTTCACAGCAATAAAAACCGTAACTAAGACAGTGAGTGTGTAACAGGCTGAGACAGAATTTATTCGGTTTGAAAAGCAGGAAACAATGAGTAACAGCCTACTAGTTCAAACAAAACAGTGCAAAAACTCTTCTATCAAGAAACAACCTAGAGGCCTCTTACATGCAAAGATGAGCCTTCTTAGAGATAACTGCCAAATTCCCAAATAAAATGGCATACCATTGTCAAGTCTTTTAAATAAGATTATGTTGCAGAAATCTTTTCAATGAATATTTATTCCTACTGCTTTTTTATTAAGACTATTTTTATGCTTTTTATCTAAATAATTATGTAACTTTTGTTTAAATAAAACATCTTAATAGTGTGCTTCAGCCTATTATCTGACCAAAAAGCAGATGGGATCTGTCACTAATCTTTCAGTTTAACCCTCAAAGACACCTGACATGTCCTCACTATTAGGAGGAAAAGCACTTCTCTATTTTACACCTGTCCACTTCTTTTGTTTTTGTTTTTCGAGACAGGGTTTCTCTGTAGCTTTGGAGCCTGTCCTGGAACTAGCTCTTGTAGACCAGGCTGGCCTTGAACTCACAGAGATCCGCCTACCCCTGCCTCCTGAGTGCTGGGATTAAAGGCGTGCGCCACCACTGCCTGGTTTACACCTGTCCACTTTAAAAAAACATATTTTATCTTTATAGGTTTTTAATTTCTCCTCTGGACACTTAAAATGGGAATAAAAATAACAACAGACTATCTCATGAACACTTGATGTATCAAAGTAAGAATATTTGAGGACATATAACTCAGAACTGTTTAGTTAAAGAATCTTATTTTCAGGTGGATCTCTATGAGTTCGAGGCTAGCCTGGACTACAGAGCAAGTTCCAGGACAGTCAGAGTGGTTACATAGAAAAACCCTGTCTCAAATAAAACAAAACCAAAGAACAAAAAAGATTCTTATTTGGTCAACTGTCCCAGTTATGTCCTTTATAGCAAAAGGAAGCAGACTAAGTATTCCTGTGACTTTATTCTCCTTCAATGAGTTTTCTTTGCTTTGTCTTATGTTTCCTCAGTGTTAGAATAAAATGACAAGTTCTCAACAGAAATTTATTTTATATTTTTTCTGACCTTTAGTATGCATTAAAAATAGCTTTAATAAAATTTATATGCCATAGGTTTATACTTCTTTTTTTAAGATTAAAGAAATGTGTCTACATATGGGTATGTTCACATGAGTATAGGTATACACAGGGGCTAGAGGGCATCATGTCCCCTGGATCTGGAGTTATAGGCGGTGAGTACAGTTAGCCACTGAGCCATCTCTCCAGGCCATACTGACCTTTTGTAAGTGCATAACTCAGTAAGTTTATAGAAAGTACAATTATTACAATCCAAGTTTAGGACATTTCAATCATGCCCAGAAAGTTTCCCTACATTCGAATTAATAGCTGTCATTCACACCCATTAATCTTGCTTTCTGTTTCTCTAAAGCTGATTTTCCAAGATATTTTATATAAACTGGAACCAGGCAATAGTTGGCTTTTGTGTCTGACTCCCTTTATTTAATATACTATTTCTGAAGTTTATCCATATATCAATATGGTTTTTGAGACAAGGTCTTACTTTGTAGCCCAGGCTGGCCTAAAAGTCAATAGATAGCTTAGTCTGGCCCCTAGTCCACACAATCTTCTCTCAGCCCAGTTAATTCCATTTAGCTGATAAGCTGCATTTCAGTCTATGGACATATATTGTTTTGTTTACTTACTCATGAGCTGATGGGTATTCTGGTTGTTTCCAGTTTGGTTATTTGAAATACTCTACTGGGACATTTAAATGTACGTTCTTGTGAACACTTTCCCCTCTCATTTGCTTTCTTTTTTCTGTTTCTCTTGTGTTGGCTGCTAGGGATAAGACTGCTGGCTCATATGGTAAATTTGTGCTTAAATTTAGGGAAACTGTTGAACTGTTTTCCAAGCTGGCTCCACATTCCCAAAAGCAGTTACATTTACTCCAATGGGTGTGAAACAGTATCTCATTGTTTAGACTGCATTTTTTCTAATGCTTATTGAAATGTCTAATCACTAAATCCTTTATCTATTGTTACATTAAGTTTACTTATTACTGATTTTTAAGGTTTCTCTAATGGGACTGCCATAGACATCTCTAGACACAATGAAATGCTATTTGCTACTGCCCTGTTGTGCACCTCTATTCTGTTTGCCCTACAGAAGTTGCAGTTGCTCTGGAATTCACCCCGTACTCTACTTTGGAACCTCTTTATTTTTGTTGTTACTATAATCGATGATAAAGAATTGTGGGGTCAAACAAGTACAGAAAATGGATTTTTATCAAAGAATTATTCCCTTTAAGACATCTCCAAGACCTCAATGTGTCAATGAGTATGAAGAGCCTCTGCAAGTGCACTAATCCAAGCATTTCTAAAGCTTGTCCTTTATATTTTTTTCTTTACTGGGTTCTCTACAGCATATCAGAATGAATGGATATCGTGAGGAATGCAGATGAGAAATCTACACTATCTGACAAACTTCCTGCTCTTCAATGTGTGTGTGTGTGGTGCGGCGCATGCATATGACTATGGAGGTACAGGGGTGCAGGGTATCAGGAATCTTTCTCTATTGGCCCCCTTACTGCTTTGAGTCAGAGTCTCTCACTGAACCAGAAGTTTGCTGTTTCAGCTAGGCTGGCTGATCATTTAGATCCTGGGACTCCATCTGTCCAGGACCTACCCTGTGCAAAGTAAGAATCTACTCACTCTAGTTGTTCTCTGAACCCCCTACACAAACAAACAAATGTAAAAACAAACAAAACCCAGGGTGGTTTCCTTTTAAAAAAAAAAGCAATTTCTTAAGCAAGACATTATATTATAAATCTTTATGAATTTAGAGCTAAATTAAACCCCAGATGCTTGGAGCCAAGCTCATGAAACTGAATGCACATTAGTAAACTTGGGTCTAACCCTCTTCTGCCGGTTCTTACTGACTTTAGTCTTCTGATCTGTAAGACTGTGGAAGAATCTATATCATATGTGACTACAAGGACTGCCGCAAGCATCTATTTGTTTTTAAAATTTATTTTTACTTATGTGTATGTATGTGCATATACTGTGTGTACGCACACACACATCTACAGAAGATAAAGGAGGGCGTTAGATCTCTTGGAGCTGGAGTTACAGGCATTTGTGAACCACCTGACACAGATGCCTGTAACCAAACTTAGATTCTCTGCAAGAGAAGCAAATGCTCTTAAGAATCCACAGCAAAGTGGTGGGCATATACATATATAGAGTAAATGCTCAGTAAATTGCAACTATTGCTATACAAACAATTACCCTAAGTACTTCACACAAGAAATGAAATGCTATCTCACTGGCTGTACGTACTCATTGCTAAGGCAGCTTCAACACTTAATTCAACACTTAATGGCAAAGAAAGAATCCCTCCTGGACATGTAACCATTAAGAGCCCACAGTAGTCTGGGAGAAGGACCCCGTATCAAACTGAAGTCATCACACAAAGAGTAGAAGAGCAAAACTACTATGAGCTCAGTCCGAGCTAGCCATTAGGAAGCATTACAGATGGTTTGGACATCATTAAAGAAAAAACAACCAAAAGGAAGAAAAGACAGGCGCCTCCACAAGTGACAATACCAAAAGTTAGTATAGTCATAGAATTACATTTAAGATTATGATTTCATCAAAGGTAGAAGAATGCCCAAAGCAATAATTTAAAAAAAAGAAAGATAAAATCTAAAGCCCCTTTTTCTGTTTACCTGGATGAGTCATGGTGACTGGCTCTTCTTTGGATTTATTATTATAGATAACTACAGCAACCGCATTGTGGAAAGCAGCCCGTGATATTTTCTCTTTAAAGGTGCAATTTCCTCTTTGTAGCAGGGCAATCCACTGTTTGATGTTAGGAGGGACAAAGAATCGTGTTTGCGGATCACAGCCCAGATGATCAGCCACTAAATAAAAAGAAAAGTACATGAAAGATGAAGTCAGTAAGTCTTTATCGGTGTCTTTCTGTCTTTCAAACACTGTGCAGATCCACAGCTCACCGCAGCAAGGCTGTATGTATTTCCATAAAGTGCAACACAATGAGTCTAATCAATGTCTGTAGGAGAAAGAGGGGGCTCTACTAAAATGCTACTTGTACTACAAAGTAAAACAAAGGAAACTTTTTCTTTTTTTAAACTTTACAGATAAAATAAAAAAAGCCAGTAAAAACCAGGGTAGGTAGGTTGATAAGAGAGGAGAAAAGGCAAACATAGAAACCCAGCCTAGCAGTCTTCCAATCTATCCATTTGCACTTACTACCTTCTAAACACACTGCTGCTCCTACCACCACCAGGAGGAAACAGGAATTTTGCCTGGGGGTAAGTGAGGAGGCCAAACTAGTCTTTAATTCAGCTACCAAGTGATCATGTTGAAATGTAAGCATGTCAAATAAACTTTTTAATAGATGTCAAAGGAAATCATAAAATTTAAATTTGGGCCTATATTTAATAGTGAAAAATGATATGAAGAAAAAACATCATTCCTCCACTTTACATTTACTGGAAAACTAATTACAAATCTGCACTGATATATATTATATAGGATTCAGGGAGATACCAGACAACCTCTTAGTCTAACAAATTACATGGCCACAGTTCTAGACTTTTAGAAAGACTTTGTTCCAAATACTTACAAACACATTTAAATTGGTCAAACTAAGTTCTTTCATCTTTAATCCCATACATGACACTTTCTGCAAATTCACAAGGAAGCCCCTGCTTCTCCTGCCCATTAGAACGAGTCAAAATGAGAGAAAAGGGTGGTCTACAGGGAGAAAGAAGCCACGAAAGGCAGGGCTGGAGACCATCAGTCAGCAGGCAGGAGCAGGGACGGGGGAGGCAGAGGGCCTTCTGCGTCCTGTAGTTGGTCACTATCAGTCCTGTAGTCCATTGCTATCAGTCCTGTGTGCATTATGGAGAAAAGGAGATCTCAGCACACTGACCCCAAAGGGTAACCTCACAGGCAAATAAATCATACCTAAGTATTAGGTGCTAGTAATAAAGGATAATTATAATTTATAAAGAAAGAATATTAGTAGGAAAATGTTTGTTTTCTGTAAGCATGCTGCAAAGCAAAAGAAACCAGACGCTTACAGTATTTGTCAATTAAAAAGTAAAGATGTTGCCACATGGTTGTGGCACATGCCTTTAATCCCAGCACTCAGGAGGCAGAGGCAGGCAGATCTCTGTGAGTTTGAGGCCAGCGTATTCTACAGAGTGAGTTCCAGGACAGCCAAGGCTACACAGAGAAATCCTGTCTCAAAAAAAAAGTAAAGATGTCACTGATATGAAAAGTCACACCTAACCATTCCCACCTGAATTTTGTTCATTAAGTTTTCTTATGAAGGAGGAGGGAGGCAGGGAGGTGACACAATAAGAACATTTTCTATGAAAGGACTTTAGAAACTCAGACAGTAGGAGGTGTATCAATTCTACAATGTATCATGATAGGTACCTGCTACTCGCCTACAACTTCTGATCCTTAATACAGTAATCCTTCATTAATGAGAGAAAGGGTGGCGTGTGTGAGTGTGTGGAAAGAATAACAGAATAAGTGTAAATTGCTGGGGATGAGTAACACATATAAAACCCTGGCTTTGACTCCCAGCATCAGAGAAAGCTTAAACTGAAAAAAAGCTTGTCACACGATTTTCCTCAATTACTGAGAGGCACAATCATCATATTATGAAACGTTAAAATTCTGAAGCAGATTGTTTACCTCCAATAGTATCTATTACACAGATAATTATGCTGTTTTAAAATACAAGCATTGAAAAGATGTTTTATGATAACCTCTTCAGTCTCAGGAAATTGTCCAACCGTATCCAAATGGAGCAACCAAAACACGGTTTTTTGTGTTTCATTATTTTTCAAAGTGGACTGCTATATATAAGCCCTGGTAGAAAATGCAGATTATAGAATACCCAAAGGTATCTGCACGTTTGTCTTATATGAAACTTCCATTTTCTGTGGTGTCCTTTCTCCCTGTGGCTCATGTACTTTTACAATGCAGTCAAGAGGAAACTGTGTAATATGGAATCAGCAACACAAGGGCTACAAGTCTAAACCAACTACTTACTAGCTGAGCAACTGTGATGAGTTTCTTAACTTTTCTGATTTTAAATTTCTACTTATTACAAAACTGGGCTTACTGGAGATGACAGGGGATTGCACCTAGGACCTCACTTAGTCTATGCAAGCATTCTACCACTGAGTTACACCGTGAGCCTGATACTGTCATCTTAGAGTTACATATGTGAAAAAGTTAGCAATAATCTTTTTATTTTAGACTGCCTAAAAACGACTTCTCTTTCTTTTCCTCAGTATTCCCCCCCCCCCGGCTTGTCCTAGTAATCCAGTTTCGTTCCCTGGGGATGTCTGAAGCCAGTGTATGGGAAATCCCACTGTCTGCAACAGGCCATGTTCCATGTTTCTTGGCTCCTAAGTGCTGGCTCTCTCCTTCTGACAGTTCAGTCTACTGAGAACATCCCTAGTGTTCTCAGGCTGCAAAGGGACAGCAAAAGTGTACCATGAAAAATCCATTAATCTACTAAAGAAAACTTTGACATTCTACAGGAATCCCTACCCACTAAGAATGGATTCTAGAACAACTGCTGGATCCAAACAAATTCCAACAACAGACTATATATCCAAAAGAATATTCCTACTCCATAAAATTCACCCAAAAAGGCTCCAAAAGCAAAACATCAGTAAGAATGCAATATGTACAAGAAGGAGACATGTGGGTTCCTGTTTCAGAGAAGAAAATGAGGTTTTTTACAACCACTTAATACTGCAGTGCATGTATTCTATTTCAATATTCTTTCTAATTACAAAACAAATGAACAATGAAATAGTATTAATAGTTCTGAAACAGCTGCCCTCTGTGATTAAGTGGTACTACTGCAAATTTAATGCAATTTGTATTTGAACAATTTATTTTGTGAAAACACTGAAACATGGAAGATGCAATTCTGGACTATTAAAGTATATCATTAGCAGTTCTGTTCAAATTCAGAACCACTTTACTTCATAGTCTTCAAATTTCTTTCTTTCTTTCTTTTTTTTTTTTTTGTTTTTTTGAGACAGGGTTTCTCTGTAGCTTTGGAGCCTGTCCTGGAACTAGCTCTTGTAGACCAGGCTGGCCTCGAACTCACAGAGATCTGCCTGCCTCTGCGTCCCAAGTGCTGGGATTAAAGGCGTGTGCCACCATCACCCGGCTCAAATTTCTTAAGATGGTAATGCCTCTGACTTCTCTGCATTCATTAGTTACAGAGCTGAAAAAAACAAATCATAATGAAAATTTAAAATTATAGATCATATAAAATATTACACTAATAAGAACTTGAGGCCTGAGAATAGTGCAGCAGTAAAGTACTTGCCTAGTTTATATGAGGCCCTGGGATAAAACCCCAGCACCACCAAAAGATAGTAAAAACCCCAAAACCTTTAAATTTTTTTTCCTATAATAGACTTTCCTGCTGAACGCAAAAACAACGAGGCTTTTATTTACTTCTTGATAGGACCCAAACAATCACAGGTTTCTCACATCAATGAATTTTTTTTTTTTTTAATTTTCAAGACAGGGTTTCTCTGTAGTTTTTGGTACCTGTCCTGGAACTAGCTCTTGTAGACCAGGCTGGTCTCGAACTCATGGAGATTTGCCTACCTCTGCCTCCCGAGTGCTGGGATTAAAGGCGTGCGCCACCACCGCCCGGCCAGCCTCAATGAATTTTTTATGCATATGTGTATGCTTGTGCATGTGCAGGCCAGAGGACAACCTCAGGCGTTATCCTGAGGAACATCTTTCATCTTTGACACAGGATCTCTGGTCTGGGCTCATCAATTAGGCTAGATTAGCTTGGTAAAGTTCCAAGGATCTTCCTGAGTCCATCTCTCCAGTTCTGGGATTACAAACATAACCGACCATGACTGGTATCTTAGGTGGGTTCTAGTGACCCAACTCAGGTCCTATTGCTTGCAAGGCAAGCACTTTACCAACCACCTTCCAAGCCTAGTAAGTGTTTTTTAGCTTATGTACTCAGAAGCAAACCAAGTATCAAAGAAAAATAAAATGGGCTAAACACTGTTCTTAGAACTCACAGAACCTAAGCTCACTGAGGTGGTATGACTGACCCAATATCAACACAATATGAGTAAACACCAGTAAGAGTGTTTAGAATGGCAGGAAAGGAAAAGAACAGATGGTGAAGGGTCAGGGAAGCCAAACAGAACCATTGAAAAGTTGCCCAAGCAGAAAGGATGGGACACGGAAATGACTAAAATATGGGACGGGGCTGGGAATGGAGTTCCGCTGAAGTATGCTTGCCTAGTATGCATGAGGTCTTGGGGTAGATCCCTAGTAGTGAAACAACAACAAACACAGTGAACCTTAAATCCACCAGACACACAGAAGCACACATGTGCGAGCATCTTGAACTTGTGTGAGACTCAGGAAAGATGGATACATAGCAGAAGCTATAACGCAAATTTAAGATTACAGAGTTCTAGAAAGATCCTATTTGGAATGGGAGAATGAAAATGTCCCACTATGCAAAAAATGTAAATATTTAGGGATTTTACTTTATTTTTATTATTTGTGGAGCTGGAGATCCACACCAGGAATGCCAGGCCTTCTAGCCCTTGAAATGTAAATATTTAAAAGGCTGTGGGCCAGTGAGATAGTTCAGCTGGTATAGGTACTTGTTGTCAAGCCTGATGCCCTGAGTTAGATCCCTAGAACCTATATGGTAAAAGAAGAGAATCAACTTTCACAAGCTGTCCTGATTCCCACATGCATACAATGCAATACACCAGTTCAATACCTAGATACAAACACAAGTTAAATAAATTATTAAATAAACAAATGTAAAAAATTAAAGTTATTTATATGAACTAACAGATAAAATCTATTCTCCCATTGTAATAGTCCAAAACTTGGCACATGACTAATTTAACAGGATTTCACCTCTTAAAAATCAAATTCCTCATATATGGAACAGTCACCCTGTTCTGTGTGTGTTAACGGTTTCTTCCCAAACCCCAAGAACCATCAATTTTGGGGTGAGAGTGATGCAGAATCAAGAACCCAGCAAAGCACTTTTCTGCACGTGTAGCTGAGACAGGTTATAGTCTGCTCTAGGCTCACAGGGCCTCTTGCTCTCAGAACCTGTATATCTTATTTCCTCTTCCTAGAATGCCAATCCTACCACACTGTTGGTCAACCACTTTCTGAGCTTTGGAGTTCTGCTTAAATGTCTTCTGCAGCATGATTTCCTTCCTCCAGAGACAATTTGGGTAGATTTTTCAAGTTGCCATGGCACTCCGAATTGCATCCCACTTGGCATTCATTGTACTGTATCAGTAACTGGCTGTTTATTTCTGACTCTTTCCTTTTAGAAGGTGCAATCCAATATCTCCTCCAATATGTCTGGCACATAGGAAACACTTAGCATATCTGAAGTACGGAGAGGCTAGGGATATAGCTTAGTGGTAGAGCATCTGTCTAGTAAAGTGTGAAGCCCTAGTTTCACTTCTTTGTCCACAAAAACAAAAAAAAAATTGATGTAAGAAGAGTGATTAAGTGAAATAAAGAAAAAAGAGAGACTAAAAATTTTGTTTCAAGTATCTTTTTTGGAATATGTATTGAATGATGTACATATGTGTTCACATGTGTATAGGTGTACACAAATGTGTGCATGGGGCTGATATCCAACATCTCCTCGGATTGCTCTCCACCTTATCTATTGAGGCATGACCTCTTACTGAACCTTGTACTCACTGTTTGGGCTAGTCTAACTAGCCAGCTTGCTTCAGGGATCCCACCTCCGCCATGCCCACCCAGCTTTCCACTGGGCTCCGGGATCGGAACTGTGGTCCTCAGGCTTGTGCAGCAAGCACTTCACCTGTGGAGCCATCTTCCTAGTCTCTTATGTCACTGACTTTTGTTTGATGACTCATGTTTTATCAGTTGATTTCTACAAACAAGTAAAATTAAACTTGCCTGAATGAAGGCTTCCATTGTAGATATGTTCTGCTTATTTTCCCTTTCCTATCCTGAAAGATTATAATCTTTTTAGTCTACAGACTTCCTAGTTCTACCTTGTCTTTCTTTGTGTGTGTGTGTGTGTTCTAGCCTTATGATGAAAAGAAAAAAAACTAAATTTCTCTATTTTTGTTCCTAATTTTTAAAATTTTACTTTTAGTGTCCAGCTACTGGCTGGTGTGTAGCTTTCATTCTTTTATCCATTCCCACCGATGGGACCTTTCCTCATGTTTCTATTCCTTTACTGAGCCACTATCTATTATTTACGTTTCCTGGGTGTTAACTGTTGTTGAAAATGTTTTATTTTTCCTTTTTTCTGTTCATTTCAATTCTCTCTTAACCTTGTATGCATTGCTTAATGACAGGAACCATTCTGAGAACTGTGTGGTTAGGAGATAATTCTTACAGCATGGATATTATAGGGTATGCTCAGACAAGCTAAGGTGGTAATGATATCACTAAATGATATAATCTTATGGGACCTCCTAGTTATACACACCCATTATTGATGAAATGTCCCTTTGTGGTATATAAGTTTTTTGTTTGTTTGTTTTGGTTTTTCAAGACAGGGTTTCTCAGTAGCTATGAAGCCAGTCCTGGAATTTGCTCTGTAGACCAGTCTGGCCTCAAACTCACAGAGATCCGCCTACCTCTACCTCCCAAGTGCTGAGATTAAAGGCGTGCACAGCCACCACCCAGCCTTTTCTTTTCTTTCCCCCTCCCTCTCTCTCCTCTTGAGACAGGGTTTCTCTGTAGCTTTGGAGCCTGTCCTGGAACTCGATCTGTAGAACAGACTGGCCTTGAACTTACAAAGGTCCACTCGTCTCAGCCTCCCGAGTACAGGGATTAAAGGACTGCACCACAACCACCTAGCTTTTTTTTTAAGTTATTTTAGTTTTCTTTTTTGTATTTTTGTGGTATGTAAGTGTGCTTCATTCCTCTCTATTCCCTTTTTTTCCTGGTAGGGTTTGGTATCATAATAGAGTAACAAGGAACCCACTCTCTATCCATTTTGCAGGAACTTTCTGTCAATGATCGTTCTTGCTTTTGCCTTCCCTAGGCTTAAATGATGGTCTCTTCTATTTCAAAGAAGTAAAAATGGGATCTTAAAACTACCCTTTACTGCTGCTCTTTCAGGAGTGGGTCCATACCCACCTTGCTGGTGTTCATTTGCCCTATCAACATGCCTCTTTTGGTCTTTCTGCCTCCTACCACTCCACTGGAACTTGTTGGTTGTTTTATTCTTAGTTCTTTTGCTCTTTGCTTTTCTGGGAGACTGCCACGCAACACCCAAATAAGTCACACATGGAAAGACCTATTATTAATTATGGTATCCATAGCTTTTCTTCGCCTGTAGAAACAAAAGCAAAACCCCTTACCCAACATTAACACATGCCTTGGTTTCCATTCTGAGGTCAGTATACCTTTTTTCTTTCTTTCTTTTTTTTTAATGAGGACTCGTTCCTAAGACTTTTTTAAAAAATTTAATTGTTTTTATTGAGCTATATATTTTTCCCATTACCCTTCCTTCTTTCCTCTCCACCCCATTTTTAAATTGGATTATCTGATGTTTTGTTGTCTAGTTTCTTGAGTTCTTTATATATTTTGGAAATCAGCCCTCTGTCAGATGTGGGGTTGGTGAAGATTGTAGGCTGTTGTTTTGTCTTGTTTACTGTATATTTTGCCTTACAAAAGCTTCCCAGTCACCAAGTGACCTACAGGGTGACTGGAACCGTGGCACTGACTGCACCACGAGGAACAACCAGCTGAGCCTTGGATCCACTGGCACCTGGAAGATTGATCACCAGAGACACAGACAGCCCCACCTACACCAATCAGAGGAAAAGATGGGTAGACAAGGTAAGAACACACTCAACACCACAAAGAGCAACATAACACTGATAAGAACTAGTGACCCTACAACAGCAAAACTTGAACAACCAAATATAGATGAAGCAGAAGAAAATGACCTAAAAATAACTTTAGGAGAATGTTTGAGACTCTTAAAGAGGAAATGAAAATTTCCCTTAAAGAAATAGAAGAAAAGACAAACAAAAAATTGGAAGACATCAACAAATCCCTTAAAGAAAACCAAGAAAAAAGCAATCAAACAGATGAAAGAAACGATTAAAGACTTGAAAACCAAAACAGAGACAATAAAACACAAACTGAGGGAATTACAGAAACAGAAATTATGAGAAAACGATCAGGAACCACAAATGCAAGCATAAACAGCAGAATACAAGAGATGGAAGAGAGAATCTCAAGTGCTGAAGATACAATAGAGGAAATAGACTCATTAGTCAAAGAAAACATTAAAGCTAACAAAAGCTTAACACAAAATATCCAGGAAATATGGGACACCATGAAAAGACCAAACCTGAGAATAATAGGGATAGAAAAAGAAGTCCAACTCAAAAGCCCAGAAAATACATTCAACAAAATCATAGAAGAAAACTTTCCTAATCTAAAGAAAGATATGCATATGAAGGTACAAGAAGCCTACAGAACACCAAATAGACAGAATAAAAAAAAATTTCCCTCACCACATAATAATCAAAACACTAAACACACAGAATAAAGAAAGAATATTAAGAACTGCAAAGGAAAAAGGCCAAGTAACATATAAAGGCAGACCTATCAGAATTACACCTGACTTCTTAATGGAAACAATGAAAGCCAGAAGGTCCTGGTCAAGCATTATGCAGACATTGAGAGACCACGGGTGCCAGCCCAGACTACTATACCCAGCAAAACTTTTAATCACCATAGATGGACAAAACAAGATATTCCATGACAAAACCAGATTTAACCAATAGCTAGCCACAAACCCAGCCCTACACAAAGTACTAGAAGGAAAATTCCAACCCAAGGAATTTGGCTACATCAACAAAAACACAGACAATAGATGATCTCACAGCAGTACATCCCAAAGAAGGAAAACACACACACAATAACATCACCAACAACAATATCTAAAATAACAGAGGCTAGGAGTCACTGGTCATTAATATCCCTTAATACAAACAGACTCAACTCACCTATAAAAAGACACAGGCTAACAGACTGGATACAAAAATAGAATACATCTTTCTGCAGCATACAAGAAACACACCTCAACCTCAAAGACAGACATCACATCAGAGGAAAGGGTTGGGAAAAATTTTTTTCCAATTAAATGGACTTAAGAAACAAGCTGGTGTAGCTATTCTAATATCTAACAAAATAGACTTCAAACTAAAATCAATCAAAAGAGACAAAGAAGGACATTTGATATTAGTCACAGGAAAAATCATCAAGAGGAAATCTCAATAATGAACATGTATGTCCCAAATACAAGAGCACCCTCATATGTAAAAGAAACACTTCTAAAGCTTAAATCACACATTAAACCCCACACTAATAGTGGGAGACTTCAACATCCCACTCTCACCACTGAAAAGGTCTGTCAGACAGAAAATTAACAGAGAAATAAGGGAACTAACAGATGTTATAACTCAAATGGACTTAACAGACATCTATAGAACATTCCATCCAAACATAAAAGAATATACCTTCTTCTCAGCACCTCATGAAACCTTCTCAAAAACTGACCACATACTGAGTAAAAAAGCAAACCTCAAAAGATACAAAAAATTTGGAATAACCCCATGTATCTTATCAGATCACCAGGGCTTAAAATTAGAATTCAACAGCAATACTAATTCTAGAAAGCCCACAAGCACATAGAAATTAAACAATGCCAACCTGAATCATCAATGGGTCAAGGAAGAAATAAAGGAAAAAAGTAAAGACTTCCTAAAATTCAATGAAAATGACCGCACAACATATCCAAATTTATGGGACATAATAAAAGCAGTGTTAAGAGGAAAGTTCATAGCACTAAATGCTTACACAAAGAAGCTGGAAAAATCCCACAGTAGTAAGTTAACAGAACATCTAAAAACTCTAGAACAAAAAGAAGCAAACTCACCCAGGAGGACTAGACCACTGGAAATAATAAAATTGAGAGCTGAAATCATTAGAATAGAAACAAAGAACACAACACAAAGAATCAATGAGACAAAGAGTTGGTTCTTCAAGAAAATCAACAAAATAGACAAACCTTTATCCAAACTAACCAAAAGGCACAGAGAGACTATCCAAATTAACAAAATCAGAAATGAAAAGGGGGACATAACAACAGACATGGAGGAAATCCAGAGAATCATTAGGTTGTATTTCGGAAACCTGTACTCCACAAAATTGGAAAACTTAAAGGAAATGGGCAACTTTCTGGATAAAAATTACTTACCAAATTAAATCAAGACCAGATAAACAAGTTATATAGACCTATAACTGTTAAAAAAAACATAGAAACAGTCCTCAAAAGTCTTCCAACCAAAAAACGCCCAGGACTAGACGGTTTCAGTGCAGAATTCTGCAAGATTTTCAAAGAACTAATACCAATACTCAAATTGTTCCACACAAAAGAAACAGAAGGAACATTGCCAAACTCTTTTTACGAGGCTACAATTACCCTGATACCCAAACCACAGAAAGACATTACTAAGAAAGAGAATTACAGACCAATCTCACTCATGAACATTGATGCAAAAATACTCAATAAAATACTGGCAAACCAAATCTAAGAACACATGGAGTATGACATAACAGGAAAAAAAATAACATCTTGAAATGTGCAGGCAAATGGATGGATCTAGAAAACATCAAACTGAGTGAGGTAACCCAGATCCAGAAAGACAATTATCATATGTACTCACTCATAAGTGGCTTTTAGACATAAAGCGAGGAACAACCAGCCTACAATTCACAATCCCAGGGAACCTAGACAACAATGAGCACCCTAAGAGAGACATACATGGACCTAAACTACATGGGAAGTAGAAAAAGACAAGATCTCCGAGTAAATTGGGAGCACGGGGACCATGGGTGAAGGTGGAAGGGGAAGGGAGAAGAAGTGAGGGAAGTAGAGAAAAATATATAAACAATAAAAACAACAAAAAAAGAAAATAAAAAATTATATTGGCTGACTTAATTCTGTAGGTTTTTCTACTATCCAATGTCTCTCCACTGCTGTTGCTCCTTTCTCATGAGCATTTAGAAAATTCAAAGTTAATAAAGCATTACACAATCTATTTCTGGGGTTATTTATCATCGCTTTCTGATTATTTAACATATTGTTTAGAGTTCAATTTGATCTTTCTATAACCACCTGGCCTGTAGGATTGTGTGGTATACCTGTAATATGCAAAGTAAGCAAAAAATCATTTCATTTTCTTAGACACATATGTTGGACCATTGTCTGTCTTTACTCATACAGGTATACCCATGATGGCCATAACTTCTAATACATGTGTGATTACGGAATCAGCTTTTTCAAACAAAAAGCAGTTGCCCACTGAAAACCTGACTAGGTATCAATGGTGTGGTGTACATATTTTAGTTTCCCAAATTCTACAAAATAAAACACATCCACCTGCTAGATTTCATTCCTTTAAGTACCCTTTGGGTGACTTCCTGCAGGTAATAGTATTTGGTTGTATAAAGAGCAAGTAGTACATTTCCTTTTAATTTCCTTGGATTGTTGCCATGTGATGGAAGTCTTTTTTTTTTTTTTAAACTTTTGCTATTGACATGGTTTTTTAAAATGGAATTCTGAGGCCTTCAATATATTTCCAATCTATAATTGATCAATTCCTGCATTACCTTGTGCTAGAGGACCTGGCAGGCCCTTATGGGATCAGATATGTGTTATTTATATGGGATGATGCCTATTCCTGATTATATCTTGAACCTGAATAGTCAATTCTGTATCATTTGGTATAAATTCAGTGGTTTCAATACATAAAACAACTCTTTCTGCATATTGCAAATCGATAACTATGTTGAGAGGTTCTTTAAAATAAGAATAGCATATAATTCTGACTTTTGTACAGAATCATAAGGGTTTTGGTCCACTTTACTTAAATTTTCAGATTTGTAACCTGCCTTTATTAGGGGCTCTAGTTATTGGTGTGTCGCAAACAATGTGAGGAAGGATCTAGTTAGTTTTCTTTATAAGTTGAATTATCTTGCTTTTGGGATCGTTGTTAATCTCTCCCAAAAAATTACTACAAACTCTTTTCCAGGGTTCACTTTCTTCCCATAATTTGTCAATTTCATCATTATTAAAAGGTACTATAATTTCTGCTGGGCCTATTCCTGCTAATTGATGAAGTCTCAATTTTCCTTTTAGAATTAACTCAGAAACCTTTTCCACATAAGTTTTTATGTTTTTACTCAGTTTATGTGGTAAAAAGACCCATCCTAAGATAATATCTCCCCTATGGATTAAAATTCCTGTAGGAATATTTGGAGGGCAATATGACCAGAATGCAGCTAAGTTTTGGATCCATGCCCTCCATGAGTGCCTTATATAATTTCTCTTCAAAGCCAATTCTCTCTCAGCTTCAGCTGATAATTCCCTAGGACTATTAAGGTCCTAGTCACCAAATAAGGTTTTGCTTAAATTAATCAGGTCATCATGAACTATTCCAAAAGTGTGCCATAGATGGGAAACGTCTCCTAGAAATCTTTGGTAGTCATTAAGAGTCTGCAATCGTTCTTTCCTAATTTTCATTTTGTGGGTCTAATTTTTATAAACCTATTTTATAGCCTAAATAATTAATAGAATCTCCTCTTTGTATTTTTTTCAGAAGCAATTTATAATCCCCCAACAAAGCAAAATTTTCTTTACTTTTTCAAACATTCTTTTTTTTAGATATTTTTTAAAATTTATTTATTTTTATTTTTTATTTTTCTCTGCTCCCCTCCCTGCCACACGCCTCCTTCCCTCAACCCTCCCCCAAGGTCCCCATGCTCCCAATTTATTCAGGAGATCGTGTCTTTTTATATTTTCTACTTCCCACATAGATTATATCTATGTAAGTCTCTCTTAGTGTCCGTATTGTTGTCTCAATTCTCTGGGATTGTGGTTTGTAAGATGGTTTCCTTTGCCTTATGTTTAAAAACCACCTATGAGTGAGTACATGTGATAATTGTCTTTCTGTGTCTGGGTTACTTCACTCAAAATAATGCTTTCTAGTTCCATCCATTTTCTTGCAAAATTTAGGCTGTCGTTATTTTTTTCTGCTATGCAGTACTCCATTGTGTAAATGCACCACATTTTCTCCATCCATTCCTCGATCGAGGGGCACCTAGGTTGTCTCCAGTTTCTGGCTATGACAAATAAAGCTGCTATGAACATAGTTGAGCACATGTCCTTG